>SMSR01008832.1:6190-23256 GCA_019453355.1 Ceratina japonica
AAACGTGAACTTTCGTTTGTTCAACAGTAAACAAACGTGAACTGTTTGTTCAACAGTAAACGAACGTGAACTTTCGTTTGTTCAACAGTAAAGAAACGTGAACTTTCGTTTGTTCAACAGCAAACAAACGTGAACTGTTTGTTCAACAGTAAACGAACGTGAACTTTCGTTCGTTCAACAGTAAACAACCGTGAACTTTCGTTTGTCCAACAGTTCCCAGTGAAGTCTCTGTCTGCAAACCGGGACGATTCGTTTTGGAAGCCCTTCGGGAACGACGAAACCGGTCTACCGGTGAAGCCCCAGGTAGTAGTTCGGTTCGGTTCGATTCCAGGCGGAGGAACCGATCGGAGAAGCACGCGACGAACCAGTCCTGGCTTTTCTCTCTTATCGTCAGACGTCAAGAACTTGGAAACGCGATTGTACTTAGCAGTACTTGGCCGACGACGACGCGCCACGAGGCTGCTTAACCAGACGACTAATTCGAACGTGTTAGGTCCACGAGGAACGGTCGTAAGCCGCTAGTAGTTGTGGTGGTGGTGGTGGCAGCCGTGTGTGCGAGTAGGAGTGACGCCGAGAGAAGAGGGAGAAGGCCCGGTCCTCGCCACCCGCGCTAACCGGACAATGAAGAAGGAGAGGACAAGCGAGGAGGAACGGAGAGAAGAGGAAAGTCGTTCGACTCGTATAGCCGGACGAACAGCCGTGTGTTGGTTGCGAGGAGAGATGACCCCAGAGATGGGACTAGCGCGCACTGGGACCCAGACCGAATTATGCTACCTTACATATATAGGTGACACCTAATCTGGGACATCGATGATCAGACGAATCTGGTTTTAAAATAGATTTTTAAGGCTTCTGGCGATTGTTTGAAAATTTTTTTGTCTTTTTTTTGGGGGGCTGGTTCATTTGACGCTGATTGGAATCTCGAATCGTGTTATGAGTTTCAAATGAGGACTATTATTGGATTGTAAGGAAAGATTTTGCAGATTTTTATGGAAAATTTAAAGGACATTTTAATTTTGATATGCATTTATACCTGGAATTTGATTAATAATTTAATTTTGATACACATTTATACCTGGAATATGGAAAATTTTTCTGTTTTTTTGTCTTATTGATTTGACGCTGATTGGAATCTCGAATCGTATTAAGAGTTTCAAATGAGGACTACTATTGGATTGTAAGGAAAGATTTTGCAGATTTTTATGGAAAATTTAATGGACATTTTAATTCTGATATGCATTTATACCTGGAATTTGATTAATAATTTAATTTTGATAGACATTTATAGCTGGAATATGATTAATGATTTAATTTTGATACCAATTTATACCTGCGATATGGAAGATTTTTGTCTTTTTTTATGTCTCATTGATTTGACGCTGATTGGAATTTTAAATCATATTAAGATTTTCAAATAAGAACTACTGTTGGATCGTTAGGAAAGTTTTTGACGATTTTTATGGAAAATTTGAAAGACACATTAATTTTGATACATATTTATACCTGGGATATGATAACGATTTAATTTTGATAGACATTTATACCTGGGATATGATAATGATTTAATTTTGATACCCATTTATATCTGGGATATGGAAAATTTTTCTCTCTTTTTTATGTCTCATTGATTTGACGCTGATTGGAAACTCATATCCTATTAAGAGTTTCAAATAAGGACTAGTATTGGATTGTAAGGAAAGTTTTTGCCGATTTTTATGGAAAATTTGAGAGACACATTAATTTTGATACATATTTATACCTGGGATATGATAACGATTTAATTTTGATAGACATTTATACCTGGGATATGATAATGATTTAATTTTGATACCCATTTATATCTGGGATATGGAAAATTTTTCTCTCTTTTTTATGTCTCATTGATTTGACGCTGATTGGAAACTCACATCGTATTAAGAGTTTCAAATAAGAACTACTATTGGATTATAAGGAAAGTTTTTGCCGATTTTTATGAAAAATTTAAAGAACATATTAATTTTGATACATATTTATATCTAGAATTTGATAATGATTTAATTTTGATACACATTTATACCTGGAATATGGAAAATTTTTCTCTCTTTTTTATGTCTTATTGATTTGACGCTGATTGGAATCTCGAATCGTATTAAGAGTTTCAAATGAAGACTACTATTGGATTATAAGGAAAGTTTTTGACGATTTTTATAGAAAATTTAAAGGACTTATTAATTTTGATACATATTTATATTTGGGATATGATAATGATTTAATTTTTATACATATTTATACCTGGACTATAACAATGATTTAATTTTTATACACATTTATACCTGGAATCTCACTTCTTAGAACAGACATTTAATTGGTTTTTAATCATTCTAACAAACACCTGCCCTAATGCCAGCAAAACTAGGTACGAACACGAACTTTCTGGAGAACCCAATAAATGAGTTGCTCTCTTATTTTTAATTATCTTCTAAAACGCCAGATTCAAATATCAAATAGATAAGAAAAGTACTGAGTATATTTTACGATATAGTTTACTGTATTATGTTATTATGACACCAAAGCCAGTTTTTCTGTACACTGCTACACCGAGTGAAATGGTCTGTTACGACACACTTGAAAACAGGATAATTTACTTTTATTTTAAGCATTTATGTGGCCCGTAAAACGCTTGGCATCGGACCAGGAGGTTGAAACGGTTGTAAAATTAACGTTAAAATAGGGAACGACGCGCGTCGTGAACGTTTCGTCACCCTGTTACTAATTTTTCACTTTTTTTTTCCCCCTGTTGATTTTTGATGGAGCATAACCCAATTTCGTGGGTCCAGGAATTTGAGGTCAGCCTGAAGAGATTATGTTCTCAGGGATTAAAGAAGATGCTTTCGTGGCGATTGATGAGAACCGTTAGAAGTTGAAAAGCTTCCTGTGTTCCACGGCTTTGTTGTTTCAGCATAAGAAATGTGAAATATATAATGGACGGCGTTGTTGGATCAGGTAGAGATAAAACTGGTATGCATAACTTGATACGACTATGTTCATAAGTTGGGATACATTAGAAAGCAATGAGATTTTAGAAAAATATAAAATGGTCTACGATTTACTTCAATTAATTTTCTGGTATTTGTGAAAAAATAACTGCTTTAAAACCTTGCATATAAAAATTGCATATAAGATTGGAATACATTAGAAAGCAATGAGATTTAAAAAAAATAGAAAATGGCTTACGACTTACTTCAATTAATTTTCCCATATTTGTGAAATAATAACTGCTTATATATAAAACTTTCCATATAAACTTGCATATAAAAATTGCATATAAGATTGGAATACATTAGAAAGCAATGAGATTTTTAAAAAATAGAAAATGGCTTACGACTTACTTCAATTAATTTTCCCATATTTGTGAAATAATAACTGCTTATATATAAAACCTTCCATATAAAATTGCATATAAAATTGGAATACATTAGAAAGCAATGAAATTTAAAAAAAAAATAGAAAATGGCCTACGACTTATTTCAATTAATTTTCCGGCATTTATGAAGAAATAACTGCTTCTAAAACTTTCCATATAAAATTGCATATAAAATTATTCGTCTCGGAATAAGCAAAATTGTACCACATGCGCGTGAAGGACTCCCGAGGGGCACGTTGAATGCCGGCATAGTTCCAGGTCCCCGAAAACGCGCGGTCGACCCTGAGGAAGAATTGAATGCCACGGAGGCGCGGACAATGAGCACGCTCGCGCTTACATATGCCGAAGGTTCCAGCTGACCACGGCTGGCCTTTGTCATGTTAATGACTAGAAGACACATTTCCGAAGCTGAAAGTTGCACCCATTCACGGATTGCGTGCCATGTAATTACTTCCTACCCGGACAACGTGTACACGTATACATAACGCGGAGCCGACACTAGATCGGTGAGATAATGGGGGGAGATGTAATTTTGGGGTTTGGATATTTGAGTATCAACAGGATTCTTAACCCTTTGAATTATTGTGAATGTCAACAAAAGATGAAACGGAAAATACGGATACATTTATGGATTTTTTGTAGCCCAATTTAAATGCACTGAGAAAATGGTGGTCTGACAAAAATTGAAATATAGTACTAAAAAATACTTTCTTTGAGTAAGAAATACGTTCCTTCTGTATTTATTACAAATCTATATAGTAATTTCTATACAGTAATAATAATTTCTATCCACAGTTAGTAATTTTTACTATCCCTGGTTAGTGATTTCTAATATTCAGTTTCTACATTTTCCTTATATTACTTTACTTTATATAACTACACGCGATTTATATTATTTCATATATGGATTAAAGATTTTATTATATAATTCAGTAATTTCCTTTGAGTTCAATAAATAAAAATTATATTAAGCGTACAGATGAATTTTTCCTTAAAGTTTAGCAATCATTAATTAAATCCAAACATGTTCCAAGATTATTATTATTCAAATATAGTAATTTTTACTTAAATATATTATATAATAAATATTGCTAGAATTTTGTGGCTTCGTTTTTCTCAGTGTGCATTAGTAATCGTGAAATAATCCCTGATGGAAATATGCATGTTGGGCAGAAAATGTTGAAAATTTAACAATAATTAACAAATTATGTAAAAACTTCTCAAATTTTGTAATAATATCATAATTTTTGATAAATGTTCCCAAAGACGGTCAGAAAAGAACAGATTATGACAATAATTGACGAAATCTAATATAATATGTTGAATTCTGACATAATTTCTTCACGAATATGTATCATCAAATTTTGTGAAATTTTAACATGTTAAATTATATCAGAAGGATATTCATTTGTGCTCATAATTATGAAAGTGGTCTAAGTCATATATTTCTTTTTTTTGTTTCGAGATATTTAATGGATCATATGAATTGCATATAACGTTGAAATAACAACCACTAAATAATGCTTCATTTTTAATAATATCGTGAAAATTACATTGAATTAATTCAGTTTAAAATAATGTCGTATTAAATAACTCATAAAGTCTTTTTCTTTTAATTTTGACTTAGATTTTCATAATTATGAGCACATTTTACGTTAATCATTGAATTTCAATAATTTCCAAGACCTTTTCAATCCACACGTTTCACTGACGAACCTCATTAACAATCTACAATCATTTTCCTCGAAAACTAATTGAAAAATGGCCATATATTACAAATTATGTAAAAAATTCTCAAATTTTGTAATAATATCATAATTTTTAATAAATGCTCCAAAAGACGGTTAGAAAAGAACAGATTATGACAAGAATTGACGAAATCTAATACAATATGTTGAATTCTGACATAATTTCTTCACGAATATGTATCATCAAATTTTGTGAAATTTTAACATGTTAAATTATATCAGAAGGATATTCATTTGTGCTCATAATTATGAAAGTGGTCTGAGTCATATATTTCTTTTTTTTGTTTCGAGATATTTAATGGATCACATGAATTGCATATAATGTTGAAATAACAACCATTAAATAATGCTTCATTTTTAATAATATCGTGAAAATTACATTGAATTAATTCAGTTTAAAATAATGTCGTATTAAATAACTCATAAAGTCTTTTTCTTTTAATTTTGACTTAGATTTTCATAATTATGAGCACATTTTACATTAATCATTGAATTTCAATAATTTCCAAGACCTTTTCAATCCACACGTTTCACTGACGAACCTCCTTAACAATCTACAATCATTTTCCTCGAAAACTAATTGAAAAATGGCCGTATATTACAAATTATGTCAAAAATTCTGAAATTTTGTAATAATATCATAATTTTTGATGAATGCTCCAAAAGACGGTTAGAAAATAACAGATTATGACAAGAATTGACGAAATCTAATATAATATGTTGAATTCTTACATAATTTAACATGTTAAAATTTCACAAAATTTGATGATATATATTCACCATATAATATTAGATTTCGTCAATTCTTGTCATAATCCGTTCATTTCTGACCGTCTTTTGGAACATTCATCAAAAATTATGATATTATTACAAAATTTCAGAACCTTTCACATAATTTGTAACATATGCCCATTTCTCAACATTTTCTGCCTAATTACGACATACATATTCCACCAGGGATATATTCGAAAGACAGAATTCGTCTGTGTTAAACGCGTGTTGTGCATCGTCACGAGGGAACGGAATAGTGAATAATTACTCGGGGCATCAATCTGTTAAGAAACATCGACGACACGAGCAAACAGATATTACGGAAGACATGACTCGCGGCATGCGTCATTCGACGATCCGGCGAGAGAGTCGACGGGTTCGTTAGTCTGGCTTTCTGGGAAACTTCTCGGAGGTCATGACTAATCCACTCCGGCGCGGAGGAAACGGTACGTCTTCGGCATTAAAATGCATCGTGCGTGCGAGCAAACACGCCGAAGGCCCCCGCGGCTTGCTTCCGTTTAAGATCAATAGACGCGCGTGAGCGACGAGTGTAATTACGTCGGTAAGAGCCGAGAGCGCGAAACCGAGAACCCATAAGCAACTTCTTCGCGTTGCGCTTTATTATTATGCACTTCCCAGAATTTCACATCGCTTAGATTTGTGCTGAGTCGCGATTTATCGGGCGACCTACGTTCTCGTCTCCGGTTATTATATATTACGCTCTTAAGTGTACCGGGAAATCTGATAACTATTAACAATTAGTGATCCTCATAGACTGTTTAGTTCTATTGAGAATTTCTAAGCACTCGTGAGACTAGAATTCGATTTGCGCAGAGTCATTTATCGAAGAGCGAGTGTTAATATCTCCGACTCATTCTTAAGGTTGTATGAGTCGTAATGTCTCTGCCAAAAGTTTAAGACAGATAACAAGAAGCTGTGTTCATTATTTCAAAAGCTATGAACTTTTAGAAAAAATTGTAATTATAGAGGAGTAAAGTTTATAAAATTGTTTAACCTGTTTTTCGGTCATAAGGAATTTTTGATTCATAGTTTCTAATATTCTAATACAAAGTTTGACTTGTTTTGATTGTATGTGGTTTGCAAAAGTATACGTTGACTACATGTCATATAATTCTTACTTTTGCATACTTTCTATTATATACTTTTTATTGTATCTTGAATAATATTCTCGAAATTGAAATTATTTCAGCTCTAAAATATTCTTGAATTATACAAAATTATAAAATTCTGTCAGTGATACATTCATATTTTGTTTATAAATGAAATCAAAATTCTGCCACTCCACAAAAGAAATCAAGATGTAATAACATTTCTAATAGACTTACGAAATTTCTAAAATTTTTTACAGCGCTTCATTGATTTCATATTGAGTCACTTAAAATTTCAATGCTTTGTCATTGTTTTTAGGTAACTTTCATATGTTCAATAGTTAGGTAAGAATTCGTACAACCATCATTCAATAGTTAGATAAGAGTTCGTACAACCTTGAGACAGTCAGTTAAAAAACACAGCTCACATACTTTTGTTTTATCAAGTAAGTATTGCAAATGTATTCATTTCTGATATTTTCATGTAGCCTCGTGCAACATTTCTATTCTGATAAATCCATAAAATCCACGTAGTCAAAATATATAGTTTAATAAAAATTCTCGCCTTAATAATCCTCTAAGATTTACAAAACTTGATTTGTCTATATTTATAATCCTTCTATACATTTTTTAAATTAATCAAGTGGGTCTTAATTTAAGGAACTCAACCGACAAAAACCATCATTAAAGCACAATTTTCATTTCTAATTGCAATGTTTCATCACTGTATTTTTATATAAGGATTCATACAACGTTAAATGTAATAAAACTATAGATAAAACTGTAAAAAATAACTCTTGAAAATTAATAATCACCGCAGACTAAATTTTCAACAAATCAGATTTCCATAAATTTCAAATAATTTCCTATTTCTTTCCAATCAAGGCATTCATAAAACTGGATGAATGAAATGATCTCAAGTGAAACGAAATTCGATTTCCCACTCGCAGCTGAACGAGATTATGACTATGACATCATAGCGGAATGCACGGCGTGAGTCACGCGATACCAACATCACGTTCTTTCGGCACTGCCACGATTTCCAGTTTCTTCTCGCGTTCGAAGAACCACCGGTTTACAGATAAATTCAGAAATTCATTTTCGAAATCGCAGCAATAAGCAATAATGCGCTGGAAATTCTTATCGCACGTCGTTCGAAATTGATTTCGCAACAAGTTAATTAAAAATTCTCAAAATGTCTCATGAAGAATAACCGACATAAATTGAAATAAAATAATGCGCTGGAAATTCTTATCGCACATCGTTAACAAAATTGATTTCGCAACGAGTTAATTAAAAATTCTCAAAATATCTTATAAAGAATAACCGATACAAATTGAAATAAAATAATGCGCTGGAAATTCTTATCGCACATCGTTAACAAAATTAATTTCGCAACGAGTTAATTAAAAATTCTCAAAATGTCTCATGAAGAATAACCGATATAAATTGAAATAAAATAATGCGCTGGAAATTCTTATCGCACGTCGTTAAAAAAACTGATTTCGCAACGAGTTAATTAAAAATTCTCAAAATGTCTCATGAAGAATAACCGATACAAATTGAAATAAAATAATGCGCTGGAAATTCTTATCGCACGTCGTTAAAAAAACTGATTTCGGAACGAGTTAATTAAAAATTCTCAAAATGTCTCGTGAAGAATAACCGATACAAATTGAAATAAAATAATGCGCTGGAAATTCTTATCGCACATCGTTAACAAAATTAATTTCGCAACGAGTTAATTAAAAATTCTGAGAAAGTCTCATGAAAAATAACCGATATAATGACTGTGTTTATGTTTGTATGTGCACGTGTTAAGGATTTCGAATTAGGATTTAGATAAGGTTTAACTTTTATGGTTTAGACGATAAGAATTTCTAACAGTAGACGTAGAAATATATTGTGCTTAGAGGGAGGGAATCTAGCAAGAACGAGCGTAAATTGCTTCTGACTGTGACAGAGTATGTGCTAAGAATGCGAATATCAAGGCGTGTACGGGCAAGACTATTTAGGGAAGACAAATTTGTCCTTGACTGCCAGGAGTTTCACGTAAATTCAACCCTTCAAATTCAGAGTCAGACTATTATACGTATCGTTGTCAGAAAATTAAATCAACTATTATAAAGACGATTACAAGAAACAATTATACAATTCTAATAAAAATACAAACAGATATTCTTTAAAAATACTTTTTCTATTCTATTCAGATTATTTAACACTAGATTTACCAGAGCGAGTCAATTTGACTATTTACGTATCGTTTTCAGAAAATTAAATCAACTATTATAAAGACGATTACAAGAAACAATCATACAATTCTAATAAAAATACAAACAGATATTCTTTAAAAATACTTTTTCTATTCCATTCAGATTATTTAACGCCAGATTTACCAGAGCGAGTCAATTTGACTATTTACGTATCGTTTTCAGAAAATTAAATCAACTATTATAAAGACGATTGCAAGAAACAATTATACAATTCTAATAAAAATACAAAAACATATTCTTTAAAAATACTTTTTCTATTCCATTCAGATTATTTAACGCCAGATTTACCAGAGCGAGTCAATTTGACTATTTACGTATCGTTTTCAGAAAATTAAATCAACTATTATAAAGACGATTCCAAGAAACAATCATACAATTCTAATAAAAATACAAAAAGATATTCGTTAGAAATACTTTTTCTATTCCATTCAGATTATTTAACACTAGATTCACCAGAGCGAGTCAATTTGACTCATTGTTCAAGACTCGAAGTTCAAGTATTATGCAAAAGAAATAGAAGTAAAGACAATTATGAAAGTGGCCTAATTGTAAGTCATATATTAAGTTGGGGAAAAAGAAATCCATTATTTTTTCAGTACATGGCTATAGTGATCGATATCTCGTCAAGTATCGATCAAACAATTTCAAATTTATGCTCGTTGGAAGGGTAACATTTCGCACTAAAAAAATTATTTTACTGTTTTTTGTTTAATCCATTCAGTTGTGAGTTGCAGTTGCTAATATTTCTTGTTTCGAGATATTTAATAGATTACATTTGAAACATTAAATGAACTCCATAAAATGTTGGAACAACAACCACTATTTTATGGTCCATTTTTGACAATGTCATGAAAATTATATTGATAAATATAATGTAGTGTATGTAATGTATACAAAATATAATGTAGTGTGAAATAACTGATAAACTCTTTTTTTAATTTTCACTTACAATTAGACCACTTTCATAATTATGGACTGTGCTAAAAGTACCTGAACAAAACATATTTAAAAAACAAAACATACATCTAAAAATCGTTAATAAAAACTATTTCTTTAAAACAAAAAACTTTATCTCTTTAAAAAGCTTCAATTTTCTTCCTTGTTTGTTTCAAATTGATATCATATAAAATAGATACATACTCAACATCCGGCAATCTAGTGTTAAAATACGTATCTAACATAAAAATCGAAACTGTGCTCATAATAATAGTCGCG
The DNA here is from genome assembly GCA_019453355.1 of Ceratina japonica. Lineage (NCBI taxonomy): Eukaryota > Metazoa > Arthropoda > Insecta > Hymenoptera > Apidae > Ceratina > Ceratina japonica. Next base: position 16,710 of record SMSR01008832.1, read on the forward strand.
ATTTAATGACCGTCGATCTCTGGCACGAATTTCCGCGTTCTTTCGGGTCCCACGACAAAGCCGCGCACTTTACGTCACGCTCGCAAACGAGGCACAATGACAGCTTAACCAGACCCGCTGAAAGTAAATTCCGGTTCTCTACATCGCATCGCGACGTGACAGACCTCGTACCGATCTTTTTCCTCGCCGATTGTTACATAAATGACAAGCCATCAGTTACTCCTAAGCCAATACTCCATTCAACTCGACGTTCCCTTCTATATATACTTAGCAGATATTAATCTCTGTTGCGCTCTGCTCTCGATCTTCTTATGCATCGATTAAAAATTTGTTTAATTAAAAAGGAGACGTTAAAATCTTGCAATAAATAAGAGTGTTCGTAAAATGCTGTACAGATAAACCAAGAGTGTCTATATACACGGTTTCAATCCGGAAAATGAATGACATCAAAGCAACAGTAAGATTAGAAATAAAATATGTAGATTTTAGAAAATTTTCTTATTATTTCTCCATGAGTTAGTGTGACGTAGATTTTATTCTGATTTGTTGGAGATGGTGAAGCATTACTGAGCTCAGTTGAAAAGATAAACAACGATAAGGAACAGCGTGTCATTTGTCAAACGAGACGTTGTCCTGTTTCGACTGTGTACGAGTTTTCCTCCACCAGCGACAGCGTTGGTATATGGTTCAAAATGCGTTTTTAATGTATTCACACGTTAGCAACTGTTATAAATCTCTGACAGTAATAAAAAGATTCGCGTGCATCCGTTTTCACTAAATAATCAATAAACCTCAGAGAAAATGTCAATGACACCTAATATTAAGGTACTTCTCCACTTTCTAGTCAATTGAACGTGCAAAATAAAATGTTGAAAATTGTTTGATTAGTATAGAATGTGTTCATTAAATTTATTTATGAATTTTAATATCGTTGTTATTGTGTTATGCACGAATTCCTGTCTCACACAGAAAAATCAAGTGGAATTATAATTTTCATGTATTTTTCTTTTAAGTGAACTAAGAACATTGATGAAAAAGTATTTTTAAACAATTTTTGTGGCAAGTTGAAGTGATCTTTTTTATTCGAAAAGCATGTTCTTCTTTTCGAACCTAGTAAAAATGATGGCATTTCGCGATTTCATCGGACTTTTGCTAGTTTCACCAGTTCTAGTAGCACTTTTAATAGTTCTACAGTTCCTGATGAAAAATAAAAAGAGTTCCGCATTTCAAATGCCGAACAACTCGAAAACAAAAAATCGAGTGCTGACTTCACGTTTCAACACTCGATTTTCTCCTCTGAATTATATAATAATTGCAAAATTCAAGATTTTTTTAGAGCTTTCGGCTGTTCTAGCGCAATATGAAATTTTAAATTGATATTCGAATCTTTTGCTTCCGAGATTTCCGACGTTTGGAATGCGAAATTCTTTATTTTTCATCAGGAACTGTAGAACTAACAAAAGTACTATTATATAGAAGTGGTAGAGTTTTTTTTATTTATAATAGAATCGATTGCCAACTTCACATACACTTAAATGGAAGTATTTAATATAATGATCGTAATAGAATATTCATGAAATACTTTAAGGTAATTCTCCACAGACTCTCTTAGTCAATTTAGCGTGAAAAATAAAATGTTGAAAATCATTGTTCGATTAGTATAGACTATATTCATTAAATTTATTTATGAATTTTAATATCGTTGTTATTGTGTTGTGCACGAATTCCTATCTCACACAGAAAAATCAAGTGGAATTATAATTTTCATGTATTTTTCATTTAAGTGAACTAAGAACATTGATGAAAAAGTATTTTTAAACAATTTTTGTGGCAAGTTGAAGTGATCTTTTTTATTCGAAAAGCATGTTCTTCTTTTTGAATCTAGTAAAAATGATGGCATTTCGCGATTTCATCGGACTTTTGTTAGTTTCACCAGTTCTAGTAGCACTTTTAATAGTTCTACAGTTCCCGATGAAAAATAAAAAGAGTTCCGCATTTCAAATGCCGAACAACTCGAAAACAAAAAATCGAGTGCTGACTTCACGTTTCAACACTCGATTTTCTCCTCTGAAGTGCCAATAATAATTGCAAAATTTAAGATTTTTTTACAGTTTTCGGCGGTTCTAGCGCAATATGAAATTTTAAATTGATATTCTAATCTTTTGCTTCCGAGATTTCCGACGTTTGGAATGCGAAATTCTTTAATTTTCATCAGGAACTGTAGAACTAACAAAAGTACTATTATATAGAAGTGGTAGAGTTTTTTTTATTTATAATAGAATCGATTGCCAACTTCACAGACACTTAAATGGAAGTATTTAATATAATGATCGTAATAGAATATTCATGAAATACTTTAAGGTAATTCTCCACAGACTCTCTAGTCAATTTAGCGTGAAAAATAAAATGTTGAAAATCATTGTTCGATTAGTATAGACTATGTTCATTAAATTTATTTCTGAATTTTAATATTATTTTAGTTGATATTAGTATAAAAGTAACAATATTAAAATAATAGTGGGTGCAGAAATTATTAGTGCACTGATTCAAACAAAACTGTGAAATAGTTATTTATTAACTATCTTTTCTATAAACAATGAATATGTACGTATTCTGAGAATCCCATGATTACGTTTATACATATGTAGATATAAAGGATTGAAATCTGACATAAGAAACCTATCCTTGAATATTCACTAAATATCATACATTTTCATTTATTGATTCCTATTCTTAACACGTTTTTGTGTTTTAATCAAATTGAATATCTGATACATTTATAGAAAAATTGAATGGATATACAATTCACCTGATCTATTATTTCATATAAAAAAACTACGTGCCTGAATAAAAATTGTTTACATTGACAGTAAATATTTTATTTTAAGAAAGTTCTCCAAGGACTTTCTAGTCAATTTCGCGTACAAAATAAAATATTGAAAATCATTGTTCGATTAGTATAGACCATATTTATTAAATTTATTTATGAATTTTAATATTGTTTTAGTTGATATTAGTATAAAGGTAACAATGTTAAAATAATGTTATGTTGCTTGTGTGTAGCAATGACACACGTAGTCATTAATATGATAGACAAGGAAGAAGTTATCAAATCATAGTTTTTTGTTCTTTGAACATTAAATATCTTTTAAATTAATTCGGCTACTCCTCATTTTCATTCAATAATTAGAAAGTAGAAATCTCCAACTTTTAGACCTAAATTTTGCATTAATATCTACATTGTTTGTACAGTATGTGTTAATTGTACTGTACAGTGATGTGTTAATAATATTCCACATAATAGTGCGCTACGAACAACATAACGTATAAAACGAAGCAACTTTAAGTATCTTTTCCTAAAAAATGACTTCTGTAATCATAGTTGTTGAAAATTCTATAATATTTTTTGTCATTCCAAGAATCAAATATATTTTTTTCATAATAATATCCAGTACTTTGAATTTATGGAGAACTACCTTAAACAAAATATCATACGCAACACGGAATATAGTGTTCTAAATTGCGCAGCGAAATTCCAGCGGGAGAAAACGTGACCCGATGATTACTAGAAACCTGATTGGCTTAGAAGCGGATCCGATGATGGTTTTTCTCCGGGTACGAAACAGGCGCGCGGTCCGCGTTTGTTATCCCTTTGGGAACGCGTGCTGGTGCCGTTAACGCGTACCGTATTCCAACCGGATGTCATGATGCGGTTTGCCTTATTGTAGCCGGTGTATTAACGTTCATGCGGATGTTGCTGCCAAATCGGACGAGTGACGTTAACCGAGCCGAATTATCGTGCAACTGCAACCGGCCCGGAGAATTCATCTTGCTAGCTCGCGTGTTCGCGATCCGCTATGCATTGTTGTAGAACACATTAATTATAATTCGCTCTTACAGTATTAAATATAGAGCGCCGAGCGCCCGTTCATGTTTTTTAATTATCACGACTTATATAATGTTAAATATTCATGTAAGACGTTAAGTGTTATTACTCATTATAATTGCTAATTATTCAGGGTGTCTCATTTTAAATTTACACGCGACCTTCTCGAAAAATATAAGTTCTATAAATATTGCTAGAATTTTGTGGCTTCGTTTTTCGATAAAAAAATGTTTAAACGAAACATACTCTATTCGAAGGGGAACATGAAATATGGTGGACACTGTTTTTTTTATAGATGGAGACGCCTCCGAGATTCGAAAGTGATCTTTGTTTTTTTTAAATGGATCCACCGTTTTTTAAACATCTACGATGATAGTACCTTTTATTAAGAATTCAGTGACTTAAAAATATTCATTTTTCAAGAAGATCGCGTGTAAAGATTAAAATGATACACCCTGTATAATCGAATCAGAATAAGTAACTAGTTATTAATGCCAGAAATAATCATTTCTTGCTACGCTAGTTCTAGAAACCTGTTTGCAATGGCACTGATGACGTTGATCGAATTAGGAAGGAAGGATCAATCAGTAGCGCGCATAGTTCAATTGGCGGGGCGGTTGTTCGAGAAACGGAAGATCCGGATTCAAATGTCGGTCATGTAATCGAGATACCGACTTCCTCTTTCCCAAGTCGATAGGCCAGCGCACTTGTTTTGCACATTCGAGATACGGGATCGAAGTCTGGTTTACGTCAACTGTTCTGAACTACTTCACTTTTTACAATATCTGTTGCGCTCGCGTTACACAGTAAGCAATTCAAAGTTAAGTAGAAACTACTTTAAATATCGGGTCAGCGGATGTCACGTTAGAAATAAGATCAGCGTTTCAATGCCAGTAAAGCTGCACTATATTTGTACTTATACACTGAGAAAACGGTAATCTGATGATTAGCAAAAATTGAAATATAGTATCAAAAAAAGACTTTCTTTGAGTAATAAATACGTTCCTTCTGTATTTATTACAAATCTATATAGTAATTTTTACATAGTAATAATAATTTCTATCCACTGTTACTAATTTTTACTATCCCTGGTTACTTAGATTTCTAATATTCAGTTAGATTTCTAATATTCAGTTTCTACATTTTTCTAATATTACTTTACTTTATATTATTACACGCGATTTATATTATTTTATATACATATAGATTAAAGATTTTATTATATAATTCGGTAATTTCCTTTGAGTTCGATAAGTAAAAATTATACTAAGCATACAAACGAATTTTTCCTTAAAGTTTAGCAATCATTAATTAAATCCAAACATGTTTCAAGATTACTATTCAAATATAGTAATTTTTACTTAAATATACAATAAATATTGCTAGAATTTTGTGGCTTCGTTTTTCTTAATGTGCAATGTGTGACGGATAATGCTGTTCTCTACACGAGTACATTGGAATGATGATGATTAAATTATGATTTGTCTTATAGTAACACGTATTTTAACTTTAACAATTTACTTTAATACAATTGTATACACTGTTAAAAGATTTTCATTGGATTTGATGAAGAAATGCATGAAGCAATATTCATGTATTTTCGTATTAAGTTTAAGGACAAATTTTATGAAATATAAATTCTATAAATATTGCTAGAATTTTGTGGCTTCGTTTTTCTCAGTGTGACCAACTATTATTAGTTAATAATTAATAATAGAAATATATAGTAATTTCTGTAGAAATTATCTGTATATATAATTATTCTGTAGTAATAATAATTTCTAGCCACAGTTACTAATTTTTACTATTCCTGGTTAGTGATTTCTAATATTCAATTTCTATATTTTCTTTATATTACTTTACTTTATATAACTACTACAAGCGATTTATATTATTTCATATATAGATTCCTTAAAGTTTGGCAATCATTAATTATATCCAAACATGTTTCAAGATTACTATTCAAATATAGTAATTTTTACTTAAATATGCAATAAATATTGCTAGAATTTTGTGGCTTCGTTTTCCTCAGTGTATTTTGCAATTTACAACACGTTTACATTATGTTCTATTACTCGCATCTGTTTTTGTAATCAGTCAGTAGGCTTGTATCTACGAAATGACTAATAAAACCAGCCGATTTCCTAAACAGAGCGCGTGTAGATAAAGCCTATTATCAAAAATTCCCAACCTACGACAAGCGTGGTCTTTCCTGAACGCGTGTTAGGGATTGGGAAGATCGCGGTGAAAACACGCGTGCCCGCTTATCAGTAAAAACGAGCGTAACGGCGTCGATAAGGCTGGTTCGTTTGTTGATTCAATGCGACACACCGACCTGATATCATGTTAATGTACAAACCGGTAGTTCTCTGCTGGTGATAAATCATTGCACCAGAGACCTTCTCAGCTATCCCACGGTTCATCGCATGTAATCCAGCAAGAAAAATTGAAATAAAATCATTTCCTTATCCGCATAAAAATTATTTGAAATTATAGATGATTTACTTTATAGGTTATTTTAAAATGATAGAAAATTGAATTGTCTGCTGGTTTCGAGATAAAATTTTTAATTTTATCAGAGCATAAAGTGATTTTTATAGTAGCAAATTTGCTTTTTTCTTTATAATGTGAATAAAATATGAGCTATTTCAAATATCTTAT
>SMSR01008833.1:7527-18522 GCA_019453355.1 Ceratina japonica
TACGTCGCATCGTCGCGTTCAGTCGTAAAGAAAAAACGTCGGGGAGATTGAGTTCCGGCTTCCCGATCCTCGGTACCACGTTTCACTTTTTAGGGGCCGATTCTGATTATCGAGCTTCGAACGAGACCCGGGAATGAAAGCTGGGAGAGAAGATGAGAAGCCGCTTGGACGTTAAGAGAATTCTCGCTCCGTTTCAAATATGGAATGTGTTAGAAGACCAAATGAAAAAGATACGAAAAGATAAATAAAAGCGAAATAGTTACTAAGATATTCTGGACATTTATAGGTAAACGTAAACACCTTTGATTGCCATTCGCTTCTTAGATATCTAAGCTGTATAATCTGATTTAGCGGAAATGGCGAATTAACGAGACTCGAATTACGCAGGGATTGGTAGTAATCCAAGGTAGGAATCCAATGAATCAGCTTGCCTGACGGTGAACAACAACGATCGGCGCGACGATCAACTTTATAAAGTTACACAGAGCAAGTGCAATAGTCTCGAGCGAAGTGGAATGTGGGAAATCCTTTTGACGTTTCGGGGATCGATGTCGAGGCAGGCTCGTAATTCCGGAAACCGGGCTCGCGGTTCAAGGAGCCTCGGTTAACGAACAACATCGACGTGTCAGGTGGATTAGGGGCGAGAGGGTGGCGGCTTTCTAAGTGGAATTCGCGATTAGCTAATCGGTAGCCTGGTAACAGGCCGGGTTAACATAAACGGAAGTTGCCCGGGCGAACGGAAAGGCGCAGCGTGTATCGAACAGGCCATTGTAAATATGCATAACTCAAATGTTACTGCCAGCTTATGCGAACGCTTTAAACAAGCTGAAATGCGCTTTCATAATATTTAAACGAAAGACTTTTACGTGATCGTGTTCGCCGTGTTGAACAATTTTTATCACGAGGTAAATGAAGGATTTTTATTAATTAAATTTCAACAGCAAATATTTGAAAGGCTACTGAAAATATGGTATTACTCATTAAGATAAAAAGAGTAAAGGTTATAAAGTATCAAATCAAAGGGTTGAGTAACTCCGGGGGAGATTAAACGGGAACAAACAGGGAGAAATGAAAAGCAATTAAACGTAATCATCCGTCTCTCTTTCTCCTTACCTCCCTCTCTCTGTCTCTCTCTCTCTATCTCGTAGTCGTGGAACACGTTATTCCATTAGACTAGACGAAGAACTCGATATCAGTTGTACGATCTCGGGTAACGCGGTCCACTTTAGGTGTTCCCCGTTTCCCTATAACACAGTTAGAACCAAGCAACATGCAAATCTTGCCGCGATTCGAGGCCGGCCGCATTGTTGTTCAAGCGTATTTGCCAAGTTGTTGGTAATTGTATCTGAAGCGACGAAAACTTGGTACCGCGTAACGCGCGCGCGTTCGCGTAAATTCTGGCCGGCACGAAACTCTTCGAACCGGTTTCGATCTTCTCCCCGCCCGCCCGCTTCTTAAGCCGGGGAGGTATGTAGAGCTGGCTACGTACCTGCCATGGAAATTTCCGTGGCGCTAAACCGTGCCACGGAAAATTCGAATCTCCATCGAACTGCTTTAGCCGGAAACTAACTCGCGCTGCAACTTCGCCCCCTTTCGCCACACTAGTTAACGCCGGGTGCATCGCGCCGCTCCGCGCCGCGCCGCGCGGAAATCGTGAAACGGAATCCATTATGCGCCGCGAACGCGGAGAGATTTCCATGCCAGAGGGGCTTGAAACTATACCCGTAGCAGGCGACTCGCGTTCTAAACTCGAAATTACCTGTAAAATCGAACGGTGGAACTCCCGGGGATCTTCCCTTTAGGAGACAATCCTCGGTGTCTTTTGTTACTCGAACTCGTTAATCGATTCCGTTTTCTCGGCCCTTTACGCCGTGCAATAAACTTTTAAGACTCGCGATAACCCCTTCGAAGCCTGTGTCGTTGCTTTCCTTTAAGCACGATTAGTATCTTATCGCAGGATTCACTACATTTCCACTTACTCTGTCAATTTTCACTTAATCATGAGAAACGCGAATTTAAATAATTAAGAACGTCTGGGATCTTATATAAGAGCAGTACATACGGAGGTACCCGGAGGGGTTGGAAAAAGGCATAAATGTGTGACTAAACCAAGTGGAGGCGGTATTAATTAAATGTAAACGAAGTACGGAGTAACGCAGTGGTTGAATTAAAATTACCAGCCGATCGGTTACGCGATATAAACGTGGAGCGGATCTGCGAGGCGGATTTACGAGGGGTCCAATAATTCCTGTCGCTCGCAGGTTATGCGAGTCCACGCATTTCGTGTTTTCTGTAATACCGTTCTAATTAAAATGGTCCCTGATCTCTCAGCGATTCTCCGCGTTCAATTACGTGCGCGTACAGTGACAGTGCAAACAAGAAAATTCACTGCACACCGTAAACAAGGGAGTTCGATGTATAAAATTAATCTTGGAAACGAAGATCTGTTCTTGATCAAGAGAAACTTGGAAATGACATGTTCAAGACATGTAATACGTCACGGTGTGTGATTAATAGTATTTCAGAGAGATATGAGTCGATCTTTTGTCAGATTTACGATTGTAAAACGATCAAGAGACTCGATCGAAGTTTTATTGACGCCGCTTGACGGATTGGCGGTGCTCGTTTTCCACAGTTCGATTTTATTCTACTCCGTCCGATTGAAAACTGTGTCGTTCTACTTGCTCGGCGAGACACGATCCTATTCCACTCGTCTGAAAACGAGGGTCTCATCCTGAATGAATATCTTTCCGCCTCATCTATCTCTCAGGCTATCTTGTGTCTTATTCTCCTACTCCTATTTCTGAGTACGATTCCACGATTTGCGACCGTTCGTTCGCGAACTCGACCCTTGCACGTTTAATCAAAGGTCATACGCCGTCTCTTTCAATTGTCTTTAACATCGAAATTGTTTAAATGTATTTTGGAGCAGGAATTAAGCAATGGCGACTGCAGATCTTTCAGCGATCCAAAAATTCGGACAAACACGGCCTCGAGTCGCGTAAATAATCTCAGGAACGCGAGCAGGAAAATAACCTGGCAAACAGTTCTAATGGAAATTTACGACGCCGGATACACGGGCCTGGGTTATTGGATTGCCGGGCGTACGCGGAATCCGCGTCGCGACGCGACGCTCCGCGAGCCGTTCGGTCCACGCTTCAATCGTCGCTGATTACTTCGTTTACATTTTCAACTCCGATTTCGTTCCGCGCTGATTAAACGCCTCGTACAAGGATCTCTTTTTATTAGCGCCCCCACAATACTTTATCCATCCCGAACGAGGTTCCATTTAGAATTATATCGCTTGATTTTTGTCTCTTCAATCCGCACGAAATTCCTACAGTATAATCCTTGTCGTTAATTTTTTTCAACAATTTCCAAAGTCCGTAATAAGATGATCTTTTTAAACAAATGATTTTACAAAGATGAGAAGTATATTGTAGGTCTCGTTGATAAATGCAGTCTTGCCAGTAATGGCGGTGGGGTCGCGGTTGTTTCCTTGTTGCCAAGTTAAATTGCATTTTTCTCTTGTGTAAACGATGTTTGCACAAGCAACGCTAATTGCGGCAGCGAGTTTCGCAAGAATTTCGCTTCGTGGCCGCGGGAAATCGCATTTTCCCACCACCATTTACCAAGTTTTTCCTTCTAATTCTCGTTCCCTTTACGAAAAAACATTCGCGGACGTATTCTCGCTATCTGAATTCTTTTATTAAAACGCCTAAAACAATCCGGCTAGTTCGTTAGCCGCGCGTCACGAAATGAGTCGTAATGAATTCGGTTTCTACTGAATGAAATTGCACTAGCCTCCGTATTATTAATGTCTTCGGTTGCTGGAGAGTAGCGTCGATTAAAAACGGAACGGGGACGAATAAATCTTAAACGATTTTGTAAATTGAAAAGTGTCCCCGTTTGGTTCCCGCGCGAATTATTGAACTCGGCAACCGGTTTATGAACGAGACGCCAAAATCTGCGGAGTGCAGCACGCGAACCGGAGTAATTAGTTCTGATTGAATCGCCGTCGACTGAGTTTCGGCTGTACGCGTTTACGATGCAACGTAACGCGGTTGACTAATTGCCATTTATGCGGAAACTGTAAAATTCGATTACCGCTCCGTTCTGTTTGTTAAGTCGTGCCAAATTGAGATTCGGCCAGCGTTTTCCCGGACCTTTTCACGGTTAGTTATACGCTCGATTCTTTCGGACCCCGATATTAAACAGGAATAACGAAGCTTTAAACATTTGACGAACTCCGCGCTAGACATTCAATTTGACAAATTGATTTCCGCGCGGTGATCGAAAATAACTCGACGTTATTTCGTTTATCTCGTAATTTCGTAAATTAGTAAAACCGCGGATCGTGTTTTGGCCACGTGATTCCCGATGTCGCGTTACAAATGTTATTTCGTCTCGTTATTGCGATATACTCAGAACTTCGACCCCGAGGAATGTTTCCGGCAATATTCGACGATTAAAGTCGAGGATCGAAACGGACCCAAACTGTTTTCCTAACGTATTAACCTTTTAATCGTCGGGCGAAACGAGGTAGTCACAAAGACCCGCGGGAGGACTGTAAACGAAGCTCGTTAAATGTTTGAAGAGAGCGTTGCGACAGACGTAACGCGTTTATTATCGAGCTGATTACTGTTTACAAAGTTAGAGTAAACGGCGCCCGTTATACCTGGGAATTTCGTCGTTGCACAATGCGCACCCGGTCCGGTTGTCCGCCCGGCTGCCGGACACATTCAATCAGCGATAGCCCGTCCTGTGTTACGTTCACATTGAACACATCGCTAATTGCAATGCGGGACACGCGCAAACGCAACGGCGAAATTCACTGGCGAGTGCGTGAAACTTTACTGCGAATGAAATACGACTCATCCTTTAGCAAAGCTTTTGGATATTCATCCCGAGTCGAAAAAGTAATTATGGTTTTGAACCTATTTATCTTATGAAATGATATGGAGGTCGAAATCATATCTTCAGCATAGGAATATAAGAGTAAATTTTTAACTCTAATGTGAACCTATATCTAGTCGTTATGTCCGCTTATAAAGGATATAGATCTAAAATAGAGTTTATCAAATATAATTTAGTCCCTCAAGTCTTATTTCAAGAGTTTAAGAAAAGATCCTGTAGGTTCATACTAGTATTTATGAAACCTAACATTGTCCTCAAAAATCCATTGGCTGGCAACACTTAAGGATATATGCACTGAGAGGACCCCATGATACCTACGTTTTTTTGGCTCATATTGTAGATCAAGAATCTCTTTTACGTTCACCCAATTTATGGCAAAATTATTATTATTTTTCTTTAACAATTTTTGTAAATAAATAACACAAACTTTCGCTTTGTTGCTTACAAAAAGCTGTTGTATACAAAAAGATTCTATTGTATAAATTAGATTGTTTTAAAGCCTTTTTGAAAATTTATAATACGAAGTATAAGAATAAACAGAATAATTCATTTTAGATGCATATCAGATTCAAATGCGCGTAGTTTGTAGAATAATTTTATATAACACAGTAAATATTTCAGAGGATCCTAAAAAGATCCTATAAACCCTTAAATAGGCGTTTAGATTCCCATTTCTTGCTTGGACAACTAAATTCTAACTACTTTCGTGAACGAACTGAAAGTTCTTAAGGCCTAAAATATAATTTGAGACTTTTGTAGGGACTCATAGGTTCTGATTAGAGTTATATCAAATATTAAGTTCTGAGATAACTCTACTAATTCTACTTTTTAGATCTAATAGACCTAAACTGGGGTATATTTAGGTTTAGAAGATTCAAATTATAGTTAAATTTTAGACTCGGGATATTTATTCTGAAGATGGAAGATGAGGAATATGTAAGTTATGGAATTTCATGCATAATCCAATTTATTTTTCTGCTTAAATTACGTTTTTTTTAATTGAGAAATGTTTTATTTAGCGCGAAAACCACAGTTATTACTATTTTCTTAATATCTAAGCTGCTATTCTTTATCGCCTGTCCCGTAGTTTCTTCGTGTCGCGGTAAATAATATCAGCTCGCTAAACAAAGAAACACAGCTCGCGATAACACGTCCGCCCCTTCGTCTCGCCCAGGAAGAGCGTAATCCCGGTCGTGCGTTCGTGATCCTACTGGTACGTACATAGATCATCATTGTTCGTGGCAGCGTTCGTTCTCCACTCGCGACGCCTATAAATATTTAAAACTAAAAAAAGGTATACGAGATTTATAAAGCTTTTTGAAACTCCGATGTTCATTTCATGTCGGAGAATAAAGTTTCCAGTTAATTAAGGATGAAAGAATAAATTCAGTTTAATGATTTATTAAAACGAGTAGTGGAACACTGGAAAAACGAAATTCCCGCGAACTGTGGTTCTTTGAAAAAATAAATTGTTATTTGTTCGATTCGTTCGATCATAAAAATGTACATAACTATTTAAATGTATTGAGGGTGAACTAGAAACGCGATGTTGCGGTTTTGTAATCGAAATTCGTTCCATGTTCCCTCTGTTTTTATCGACTTTATAAAATATGAAATCGCTGCTTCCCGTGGATCGTGCCCCGAGTTTCGAGATGACTGGAAAATGAGTTTTGCCGAGGAAAGACAAAGATTCCGTCGCGGGCAGATTGAAATGTATTATCAAGGCATCTCGGCGTTTACTTTGGACTTCGTGGGTGGAAGTTATCGGTGGCTATATCCGTGGCTTCCACGTTCCGCGCGACACCCGCCGAATATTTTATTCATCGCCCGATGCCGGGCTCGCGTCGTTGTGCTTTCCGCGCGTGATCACGCGAAATCTTGTCTACCCTCACCGAAACCAAATTTCAAATTAATGCTAACCTCCGATGACCAGGATTTACACGCTATTCTGAAATAACTTCGAGAATTCTTCATTAATTAGTCTTATATCGTTCAAATATTATAATGGACAGGAGATAAGCATTTCTTTAATGTTCGTCTTTGATAAATTATCCTTCACTGGTTTTAAGAACCGGGTCAACGAGATCGAAATTACAAATACTTTGAAAGAGTGCTCTGTCCACGCGAGCATTTAGCGAGAGATCCAGCAAACGGGGAAGTCCATTTAATCTCGAAGCGGGACGAAGCACCCACCGATCGGTTCACGGCTGGTGAAACGCGGACGCCGTACTATTTTTTTTTTTTTATTCATCGCCACCCCTTTCCCGAGGAGCTCAGTCACGCGTGCGGGTACACGCGCGGGTATTAAAAGGAAAATCGATTCTCGTTCGTCGCGGTCGTCTAACTTCCCGTAATCCGCGTCGGAAGATACAACGCGCGGAATCCTATTGGGGGAAGTTCGAGATTCTGGGTCAAACCCAGGTCGGATGAATAAGCGATCAATGGAGATCGAGTCTTAGCAAGTGAACGGAACCACCGGTTTTTGTAAATTACATTTGAAGAAACGCCATATAATTTCACTTCGACATTCTAATTTTGTAACAGCTGACCTATACTAAACATCAGTCGTTTTATTTTACCACATGAGGCGTATAATTAACATTGTCTCATCAAGAACATATCTTGCAATCGAAGAGAGTTTGTCCACGACATAATTAATAATCAGATTGCGAACCGGTTCGTCAAATCCCCTTTCGGCGATCGTTCACGCTTCGCGCGAAACGCGAAAGCGGCGCGTGTACAACAGCGGAATATTTCGCATTTTGTAGGAGATGAAGGATTGTGTTCGGGCCGCGCTTAAAATCAAGCTTTTCCAACGCAGCATCGTTCATTATTCATTCTCGAATGATTGTCCGGGGCTCTTGAAAGGTTAGCTGTACGTACGCGATTATTTGCGCTCGGACCCGCGTTTGTTTGTTTGGGAACCGCGTGCCATCGACGACGATTATGCATATTTCATACAATGATCAATTTCTGACAAGTATTCGTTAACGCACCGTATTATTTTAATCATCCGTCTAGCTCATGCCAGGCTCATGGCTTTTAGCGCTAATGGAGATGCTGATAGTGCAAGAAAAAATGATAAAATGGATTGTATATGACGGATAAAAATTGTATACAGTATCACTTTCTCCTTTGATGTTGCTATTGAGAGTCAGTGGGCACATAAATTCCTGGTCGGTGTATACACGGTCGGACATGCTCGAGGATAAAGCTGGGGATCGTGATCATTATCCCCGTAATAATTGGATGGCCCGCGATACGTCGTAAGTGGTCGCCGTTTAAGCGGAATACTGATTAAAGCGGGCTGGGTTTCGACCGCGCTCCGGTTATATCGAGGGGTGCTAACTAATTTTATTGCTCTGCCGCGGCGCATCGAAACAACGATATTTCTTCGGCCGGAGTTTCGTTATAAATTTATTTACATCCCATAGTAGAAATGTATCAAATTTTAAATTCAACTCTGGCTATCACGGAATCCGACGGACATCCCAGATTAATAAATATAATTCCGATAAAAAATGGGAATTTTTTATCGTCAGAAATTATACAGTTTGTAAACAAATAGTGTCGTTAAAAAGTTGAGGAATTTATTTGAACCGCTGAGAACATGTGAACCGAACGAATGCACACGCAGCCAGAGAAACTGTCTCTAAACGATCGGACAGGCTTTAACTCAGAGAATTTTGAAACAACGGAGGGAAAACTTTAATTGGCCAAGGCCCGAAGAAGCCAGAGCATAAGGTATAAGTTTGTCCGGGGGAAGTTCGATGATAAATCTCGGGCCGCTGATAAATCTTTGAAGCTCTGCGCGTCGGAGACGGAAATCTTCCGGAGATACTGTGGCCACGGCGCGACGCGACGCGAGGCGAGGCGACCGGGGAAAAGTTTTACAGCGGCTCGGGAAGAAGTTGAATTGTTTCCGAATCGATTCGCGCGGGGTCCGGGCGCACAGGTCAACGCGCGGTCGGGACTCGATTTTACACGATCATCTTCCGATCTCTTCCCGTAGGTCCGTAATAGTTTATAAAGTTCCCTGTTGACGCCGTCCCGGACTATACACTTAGATTGTTGCTCGGCAAACTTTCAATGCGACTTGAAAATGGCGCCGGGACAAGATTTCGACTAGACTTTTCGGGTTAAACGTTGACCATTGGAGGATTTTAGTACACCATCGTGGATTTTTTTAAAGAAGCATAAAAAATGTGATCTATAAACCTGAAATCTTGAGATCTTTTTACGAACGATGCATATTATATTCTTTATGATCTGCGCATTTTTGGCACGTTACTTATGCTGGATACATTCCGTATTTTTTATCATACTGAATTTTTAATTTCCGCCCGGATATTTCAATATTATTCTCTCGGCCCGGATTAGAAATTTAGAAAATTTTTGAACGTTGACCATTGGAGGATTTTAGTGTACTACTGTGGATTTTTTTAAAGAAGCATAAAAAATGTGATCTATAAACCTGAAATCTTGAGATCTTTTTACAAACGATGCATATTATATTCTTTATGATCTGCGCGTTTTTGGCACGTTACTTATGCTGGATACATTCCGTATTTTTTACCATACTGAATTTTTAATTTCCGCCCGGATATTTCAATATTATTCTCTCGGCCCCGATTAGAAATTTAGAAAATTTTTAAACGTTGACCATTGGAGGATTTTAGTACACCATCGTGGATTTTTTTAAAGAAGCATAAAAAATATGATTTATAAACCTGAAATCTTGAGATCTTTTTACGAACAATGCATATTATATTCTTTATGATCTGCGCGTTTTTGGCACGTTACTTATGCTGGATACATTCCGTATTTTCTACCATACTGAATTTTTCATTTCCGCCCGGATATTTCAATATTATTCTCTCGGCCCAGATTAGAAATTCTATCAGAAGAGCAAATAGATCTTGAAGAATCTCGTGTTAACAGATTTTCTTTTGCATTTTCTAATAAAATGGAAAAATGTGAAGTATTTCCTGAAGCCGTGGGAAGCGAGTCAAAGTTAACGAGGTGAGGCGAGCGTGCGCGGATGCTCGCGTGTTTGCGTTGGGTGGCGGGTGGGTTTCCGAGCGGAGTGAAAAATTGTAGGCTGTTCGCGGTGATTAGGGGTGGGACGCCTCGTTATTGGAGCGGAAACGACAAGTGTTATCCTAATCGTTCTGAAAGGTATTATACTGACCCGACGACGTTGATGACGACGGTTCAACCCTGTTTACTATGAATATGGAACTTTACGATCGTGTCGCACGATAGAGTTAACAAGATAGAGGAAGACCAGAGGAGAAGATATAATCATACGTTAAAAAGACATTTATCTCAGTAAATAAAATGTAAATGGGGCGTTGAGTTGACCGATTAAATCCGATATTTTACTCCTGACATAAAGGCGCGTGTCGAGCGTCACATAAATCATGTCACTCCATTAATCGCCATCCGTTTGCGGTGAATTCGCTGAGGCCGCGACTATCTAAACATTTCTAATTGTAATCAAGATTAGATAAACGTGGGGAATCTGTTGAAAACGCGGAAAGAAGAGCGCGTCAGAAAATAATCTGGACGTTTAACGGAGACTGAATTCCGTTTGCCAAATTAATTGCTGGAACTAACTCGTTGCGAGCGGGACGATAAGTGGGCCAAGAAGTTCTTCGCGGCTTTATTCCTCGCCTAATTATGCGGGTACTTCGCTACACAAGTTCACCTATTACGCTTCATCGTTTCCCCCGCGCGTTGCAACGTTCTCTCCACTCGGGCCATTAAGAATAATTGAAGAAGAACATTTTTCAATTTTCCTTTCAAGCCGCTTATTTCATTCGTCGAAATGGATCCCGGAACACTGGAGTCAATGGCAGATGGAATAATCATTCAGATGTCACAGAGTCGCGAGATTGTTTGATGAAATTAGATCTCTGTCGTCTTCCACGAATTAGAATTATATTATACTGATCAAATAGCGCGAGAGTCAACCTCTGTCTCTTTTATGTTCGAGTAGTGGGACTCGATAATAAAAGCTCGATAGTTTTCGCTGCCACGGAGGCGTCCGATTCACTACGGGGGCGCGGACAACGG
>SMSR01008838.1:8328-18708 GCA_019453355.1 Ceratina japonica
CGAGATACACTCGACGACACTTTTATTGCGCGTCACCTGAAATTAGCCACTGCTCTGCTATCCTCTTACTTTTTACCTTTAACCAATCAACCAGAGAAACGATTATTATTATTATAACCCTTCCAAATCTTTTATTTTCAATCGGAGTTAAATATTAATAATCAACTTATATTCGTTTGATAAAAATATTGAGATAATGTATAGTTTCATGAACTCCTTCTTGATAAGTTTAAGTTAGTTACATGTGTTCGTTTTTCTTTTGATACTAATCGATTATTCTAGGAGTATTCTTGGTTTGTTGTTTACTACGAATTTTTTCCCTAACTATCGACTCACACAAATTTCATTAAGACGGTGTCCTCTTCGTGTTGCAATAAAATGCAATTAACTATTCTTTGCATAACTACGCGTGAACCTTAATTATTAAAATAACAACAAAAAATTGAACGAGGAGGCTAGATTTCTAAAGTTTTAATCGTGCAAATGAAACTTCCGCGCGCGTAATTATTTAAGAGAGGAGAGCGGGTACCTACTCTCCTTTCCATTGAGACGCCGAAGATCGGGATATAAAAGAGCATATAAAATTTAATGAACTTCTTCAGTAGCTGTTACTCTCTGTCTCTCGGTGCTTCCAGCGGAGTCTTCGAATTCTTGGTGTACATCAATTTGTTACGAATTCCAGCTGGCTCTGCGTACACACAATTCGCTCCGCGGTTCGGCACCGTTTCCATCGCTCGCCAGAAGGAAGCCACGAATTCTTTCCACGTTTTAATTTATCGTCCCCGCTGCCACCAAAGTTGCTTCAGTTTTTTCTTACCGCAAGCCGCGAATTCTTATTGCGCTTCAATTTATCGCGATCTCCTGTTGGGAATCCTTTCGGTGCGCCTCTCTGCCCGCGAGCCCTTCCGCCTCTGCGCCGCGGCCGCCGCCTTTTTCTTCGTTCAATTCCAAAAGGGAAGCGGAGTGGAGCGTAATTACATCGGGCGCAATTTATCGCGATCGATGCACAAAATAGCCAGATATCGCGAGCTTCGTTCTTGTTTAATCCGCCGATTACGATCGTGAATGGACAGCGGAACGCGCGGGAAATACTGCCGCTAATGGCACAGATTTAATTCGGTCCGGTCTCGAGCCCCGATACCCCGATCGCTTTCTACGGCTTCGTGCTGCGAACAACTCCGACCGACTCGCCTTCATTTATACTTCGAATCACTTAACGGAAGACAGAAACTACGGATCAATTCTTATACCAAGTTTTCATGAATTCCGCGTAATTTTATTTATATACTCAAGAAAGAATTGATTACAACGTGACGACTACGCTTCGGACAATTGCAATTAGCAATCAGTTGTCTCGTGTTGCTAATATCGTCCTGGAAGTTAACTTAAAATCTCGTTAATACTTCTGGCGCTCGCAAACATTTCTCCAAGCGGGAGACCGTGGCCGGAATTAACGAGGACAAAAGTTCCCGAGTTCCAGGCGATCTGCCGGTCGCAACAGGGGAACGCGAACGGGCATTATTTCCCCATCCCTGACGGTAATTCCGTCGGAGGCGAATTTGTACCGGGTCTCTCGCTAGCCGAGACAGTCTCTCGTAAAATCGCCGAAAGGAAGATTTTTAATTGGCATAGGAGTCGAATGGGAGCCGGGTGCAACGCCGGGAGGGCGGCGGCGGCGGCGGCGGGACGGAGGAGGTGGAGACGTTAGAAACGATGATCGTCGTCGCCGCGGCCGGTAACCAGAAAAACCGACGCCGACGATTCGTGATCCGGGCTTCGATATTTCATATTTACGACGACGTTACCGGGTGTAGAACGTGTTCCCGGGAGGACGGGGACAGCAGGGCCTTCAGGGAGCTTTAATAACCTCCACGGTCCCTCTTTCGAATCGAAGGGATTATATTCCGTGGATTAACATATTGACGCGGTGCTCCGTGGATGCCGGACCCCGACGGACGCCACGGAGAACCGGAGAGAGAGACGGGGATAGGAAAAAGAAAAAAGAAACAAGTTAACCTAACCGGCGAGTTACTAAATCACCGCCGGGGCCTCGGCCAGCGGAGACGTTCTCGAACACGAATTGTTATTAATACTCGGTAACCCCCCACGTCCCCCCGTCCCGAATAGCTGACGGGGCTCGGCGACTCCGAACGCCTCCGTTTCATTGTGATCTCTCACCGGAGAACGATGAATCTCGTTAGGAGACGAGATTCTTCTTCGGGTCTAATTTCGACCGACTGCCCCGTTGATTGGATCGATTCGGGGAGGGTCCATTTTTTTTCGGAATCGTAGAATCGCCAGGGCTGGCTGAAATTAATATTCCTTGGCCTACGGAAAACATTAGCTAACGATCTATTATAAAAAAAATATACAAGCTGAGTTTGTTAACTGTAACTTGCAATATAGAGTTGACAATAAAATATGATTACACGCCTGATAGCAAATACAATATACTGTGGTGAACCAATTAGTTTTCAAAACACAATTTAATAATTATTATTTTACAATTGCTTTCTATTCTGTTTAGTCTGTTAATCAATCTATTTTCACAACGTAGTTCACGTCGATAATTTAACAAATAAAGAATTTTATGAAGAGTTAAACATGTCCCGACTTCTTTTCTAATCATATGTTAACTCTGGTCTGAATGTTATGTTAGCAACCGCGTCTTTCAACTTTCCTTCCCTGTCCGTTTTAAGCTTCAGTCAGTATATCACTGAACGACAGGTAATACCGACTAGTTCACACCACAATACATACAGGGTGGATCGCTATATTTTGCCATCTAGATTTACGTAATTATTATTGCGCATAGCAAACAATGTTTCAGATGAAGTTGAATGGTTCAGTTCACACGATACCAAGAATATTTTTATGTTTATATCATATTTTTTAGAGATATCGAGGTCACCTTAATTTTTTTAAATGGAACCACCTACGATGATAGTCCCTTTCATTAGGAATTCAATTATTATAATTGTTGAAAATCACGCAGATGCAGTTACTATAATTGTTGAAAATCGGTCGCAGAAAAGTATACGAAAACATATAAGTAATCGACTAGAAATTTTTGAAAACATTCACTAACATTGAAGGGCCTTAGCAGCTTTACTACAAGTCCTACTTGCGATAAACGTATTCTGCTTTCATATTTTAACCTTGAATGACCTTGAACAATTATAGTAACTGAATTCCTAATGAAAAGGACTATCATCGCAGGTGTTTAAAAAATGGTGGATCCGTTTAAAAAAATGAAGGTGACTTTCATATCTCTAGAAAAAATGACATAAACAGAAAAATATTCTTGGTATCGTGTGAGCCTCACTAAACCATTCAATTTCATCTGAAACATTGTTTGCTACGCGCAATAATAATGACGTAAATCTAGATGGCAAAATGTAGCGATCCACCCTGTATAGGAATACAAAGTACTTGAGTATTTAGTACGTGAGTACTTGAAGACGGTTATGATGAGAAAGGATGGACCACGTGAGCGATCGGAATAGAAATTCGGTTGGTTGATGAAAACGTAGCGAAGGGCAGCAGAGATTGAAGGACTGTAGATGCGAACGGACGAAGAAGCCGGTCCCGGAGGAAGACTAACGGTCGTCCTCGCGCGGAACGAGACGGCCGGGGATGGCAGGCAGGGCGAAAAGCGCGCGTGAAAGCCCCGGTGATAAATGATAGAGCGTACCGGGAGGCCCTAGAAGACCCGCAGACCCAGAGACCCACTGAGAGCGGACGGCGCACAGCGAACGAGCGGATAAAGGACCGAGCTGCCTTGTCTCGGCGCATATTAATGGACAAACATAATCGCCGCATCTCAGCAGGAGCCGGCAGCTGAAATATCCGCTCGTTGCTCTCTGCCTCTCTTCTGGCTTCACGCCGGGGCTGCGGCCAGCGGCAGTTCCTCGCACGATGCCAGGAGGCGACGTTCCTCAGTTCCTCGTCGCCGCGGAACTTCCCGTCTCCTAACGCGTTTCCCGGATCCCGCGGGATCCCGCCACCACGATCGATCAACCGGCCCAGTGATAGTGAGTCACCTGTGTATCGTATCGTGTGCTCCGTCCAATTACACGGTGATCTTATTATATGTATTCGTTCAGTGACGATTTGATAATGCAGTGAAGGTATCGGCGCGATCGTCGTGATTGAGGTATACGCGATCGATCTAGTTCAGCGGAGGAGAGATCGGTCGGTCGTCGATCGTGCGACGCGGTGAAAAAAGAACCGGGTGGCGCGGCACGCGAAGAAGTCACGCCCCGAGCCGATCGTAAAACCTCGGTGAGATTGGCGATACGAAAGCTTTGATCGCTCCATACACGGAACGAGTTACGGCGGTACGCCACGCCGCGAGCGAGCGAGCGAGCCGGCTTAACGCGCGAACCAACGCGCCAGCGTGGACCGGCGTTCGCGTTTCAGTTTCGGCCATTATTATGCTCATTTTACATGTCGACGGCCGCGGCCGGCCGTACTTACCACCGTACACGGCGGAGGCGAGGCGCGTAGCTACTAGCCCCGGTCACGATAACGCTCGCCGGGAACATTCGCGGCAAGTGCCGTTTGATTACGCTGCCCGCTATCAGCCGCTATAAAGTCGATGGAAGGCGGGCGTTAAAGCCGCCTCTCGGGCCCGCCTCTGCCTCCTGTTCTCCGATCCCCCACCGTTTTCGCCGTCTCCACCGCCGGGAGACGCACCAGAGGACTGCACCGTTACCCGCTCTCGGCCGTCGTTTCGCTTCGACGGAAGTCCGTCGCCGGCCGACGACGACGGGACACGCCATTCGTACACCGCCCGGTTCGATCGCCTTTTACCTCTCTTTGTTTCGTTTCGTCCGATTCATTGTGGCGAAATTCTACGCGCAATAGAAGGCAAACCCTGATCGTAGATAAAGCCGAGTTATAAATGACAGACAATGTTACAAGTCATAATTTAAATAGAGATTTCCTCTTACTGTATCTACTTGTCTGACTGTCAACTTGTCTTCGTCTCGTTCTAGTCGTTTCAACCGATTCCTGTTTTGATCTACAGGTGCAAAAGGTCTCGTGTCCGACTTCAATGCTTCATTTCGCGAGCTGGGGAACACACAAGTAGAGAATGCGTCCGATATCGCGTAATCGGTCAACTCCATTTCGAACTGCCCAAAATCGCACTCGGCGACTGGTTCTCCGCTTTCCTTTTCACCCCTCCCCGTCCGGCCGGGCACCGTCCCCCCTCGTTCCCTCCTCGCGTTCAGCCCTCGGTCTTCCGTCGCCGTCGATTCATCGCGTCGCCGGCGTCGCTCCGTCCTTTCGCTTGCTCCCCGTCTTCGAACCGCCTTCGTGTGCGAGGCGGCCGCGTGGAAACGCGTACCCGGTTCACGGTGTGCACCGTGTGGCCCCGCGGACCGCGTGCATGCGTGCGAGCACGTCCAGGGGTTTAATGGGCCCAGTTAATGACTATTGGCCGGCAGACCTGGGCGGGACCCGGAGAAACTTGTTCGCCACGGCGCGGCCCGAGCGTGCAACCCGCCGCCGTGTATATACATATATATGTGGGGCAGAACCTACCACGGCCGGCTTCTCTCCCTCGGCAATTGCCTTGGCCGCAGAATATTTCGCTTCCCTCCGCCGCCTGATCCTTCCCTCGCGATCCTCGCAGGACTACTTATTGTTAGATGGCGAGGCCTCGATAGCGGCGCTTCCTCGCGGGGAAACGCGTGTCCCGCGACTGACGGTGATGAAAGAACTTTCTTGTTCGCCGGCCGGCTCGTTGGCAACGAGAATTAATGCGGTTTAAGCCGCGAGGGCTTAGATTCGCGGACTCGATCGACTAACAGATTTTCCTAGTTTTCATAAAAATCAGCCCAAACATGTTCGTTACAAATGTATCGCAATGCAATGTCAACATCGATGTATGTGTCAGAATTCTGTAATCGTCCCTCGAGCGAATCCCGCGACGGGAGCATTAATATCCAATTTCCATAAATCTTGCTCGTCGAACGACGCTGCTTATCAATGAAAGGGCCGACTGCGAACATTTTCCATTGCAATATCAATATCATCGCGAGGGCAACAATGGCAAAGGGGCCGATGGAGCGAACGAACGAGACTGGAGAACGAAGGGAGAGGAACGGGCTAAACTTAAAAAGAAATTAAAAAGAGCGGGGACGGGAGAAAGAGGGGGGACGAGGGAACGAGAGAGAAATCGATATTCAAAGTACGTAGAGGGCCGGGATCGGGACGCGGCACTCTAATTTCCCCCGCGATCAAAGCGGTCGTCCGTTTTAATGTCGTGGCACGACGACGACGACGTCGTCCTTCGGAGGAGGACCGTAGGACGTGTAGGGCCTCCTCAAGGTCCGGCGGTGGTGTCGGGTCTTTTACGACGTGATTTACATAGAATGGCCGACTGCCGGGGCGTATATCGGCGGCATTAGAGCCCCCGCAGAAACGGAGAGGAAGACGACCAAGGAAACACCCAGTGAGCAGCGGAGAACGCGGGCCGAGGCGGAGGGAGTGGGAAAAGGACGACGTGTCCATGGTTGCGAGGAGCTCGTAAGTCAGTAATGCGGAGCAGACGCGTAGCAGACGCTGAAAACATCCATCACGCTCGCGGGGCCTTATCTCCACCCGTGGATCTCCGCTTCATAATTACATTCTCGCCAGCTCGAACCAGAGTCCCGGCCCAACAACTCTCCCGCTCGCTCTCTCTCTCTCGTTCTCTCTCTCTGGAGAGCGGTCGCTCTCGCGCGCCTCCGTGTCACGAGATTGCGCCGCGCAACCCTCGCCTAAACTCGCGAATCCGCATACGTGCCGCGATTAAACGGAAAAATGTGACGCGCGAGTACCGACTCCGCGCTTCACCTCCGCGTCCTCCCCGCTATTAGAACAGTTTTATCTTCCAGTCGAGAAAGAATTCCCAAAGAACGTGACTTCTCGCCAATTTCTCGCTCCTAATTTCATCTAACGCGATTAAACGCGAGGAACTCGAACGAGAATCTTCAAAACTGGAAGTATGGAACAAATTAGGGGTGGCTAATTATTCTTCTCTTTTACAACCGTCTCTTTCGCCTGCTTCGACGTTGTAATTTCTGGAATGCACTCGAGAGATAGTTCAATATCGGGGAGTACTATTTTGAATTTCCTGCCGGCATCTCGGTGGAAGGCGGGAGCTCTTAGGAAGATGAGAGGGTTGTTACATTAAGGGATGATAAAATAATCAGACCGGTGTAGTACATTTTCATTTTGGTTAAATAGTCGACGGTTGAACGCATAAGACGTACATCGTCCATGCATATACATACATATTATACATATAATAATTTATTCCATACGATCGTCTCAGCTGAATCTTGACGTCCGATGTAAAGGGAACCATTAGTGTAACTACCATTCATGAAATTATTATTATAGATCAAGAGCGTGTCTTCTATTCGTATCTGGGATGGAGACTTTGCCACTTGGTAAAATTACAAACGTTTGTATCATAAATTGCAACCTTTGGTGGGCGAAATTTCCAACAGGTGTACGATGGCTAGCCTATGTACACCATGTGCCGCACGTTCGGCTAAAAATACAGCGTCGGCGACGACGACGACGACGCGACGCAGCCCCATCGAAGGGCGCGTTCTTCCAAGAAAATAGGAGAAAGGTAGCCAGGTGAGGAAGCCGATTAAAGTTTCAGCGACTCGTGACAATAACTACAACGCGAGCGCCAGGTGCCCCGGTTCATCTAACATTAACATTGCTGGTCGATAACGCCCGGCAACGTTGTTGGCGGAAGCGAAAGAGTCCGGGCAACGGATCCAAGTAACGGGGATAGAGCGAGAACGAAAGAGAGCGGATGAGAGAGAGAGAGAGAAAGAGATAGGACGAAGGCTGACGGCGTGGGCGGAGACAATAATCGACTGGATAACTCGTTTGTCTTCCCGGGCCGACTGTTCGTTAGGGGCTGTCTATCGCAAATATCGTGCGAGCACGAACATATTTACCGACGTCTCGGATTGGAGCCGTTGCGCGGCGGCGAGGCGAAATGGGAAAGCGAAAATGACGATCGGTGCCTGGAACGAATGAAAAGAGAGATTGCAATTTGCATCGCGAGCCTCGCGAGCCTCTCCCCCCGCCGGCCCCCTTGTTCCCCTTGATTAGTTTAACAGTCACGAGGCTCGAATGTGGTGCAATAGGATGTTCACGACGCGACGCGCGATGGGAATTTCTATTGCCACCGATTAGCCGGATGATCTCCAAACTGCAATTCCACGTACAATCGTAATCATTCATTGCGAGTCTAACAAGTGCTTCCAGGTTTAAATGTTTCCAAATTAAACCAATTAAGATTTAATGTATATACATTTATATATAAATTGTACCGTTTTATGTACTTGATTTTACTCGAAGTTTTGTGATCATGTAACGTTGTGATAAATGTAAAGAGGAACTCGGTGATCGCCGATGATCAGCTTGTAACATCGTCGGAAAACGAATGGACATTAAGCCCCGACTTCCGTTCCTCGTCGGCGACGCTCTACGAAACAAGAAGAAATAGTCGCGCGAAACGCTTAACGAGGAAATAATATTTCAGGAACGCCGTAACCGAGTTTCATCGGGCGTTCGTTTCTTTTTTTAGCGTCCACAAGTGATTTCCTGTGGCGTGAGCGGCGTCCATCGCGATCGCGCCACGCCGCGACGCGAGCCGGCCTTGCAATTTTTGTATTTGCGCGAATATTTATAGCGGCACCCGGCGGATTACCATAAACAACGCGGCGAAGAAACCGAAAGATTACTGTATTTAAGCCTCGGGGCTACGAAGGAATAATTACCGCTAGCGGAGCAGACCATCCGCGAATACCCACTCGATTCCCTTTGAATAAAAACCAGCTCCTTCCTTCTCCTCAGACGACGTTCGATTGATGGACACGGCCACAGGGAAATTTCAGATTGTCACGATCCCTCCGCGCCGGAATTCATTCATGCAAATTGCTTCGGCGAACGCTTTTTAAAAAACCCGTAAATTGTACCTCGTTGCTGGGACCTGAATAACTGTGGAGGACGTTTCTCCTTTACATGAAAATTCGATCGGATACGATGAATTAAAATTGAGAGGATCACAGACAGGTGGACATCAGTATTCATATCGAACAGAATATTTGATCAAGTTTTTTTACGGTTTCATGCATAGTTCGCGAAGTTTTAATAATCATAAATTCGAAGTGTTATCTTTCGAGCATTCGTTGTCAGCAATTGTATGAGCAATCCTGTCACATTTTACTGACACTTTTAATCCGAAACTAAAAAAAAATTGTGAGGTTTTGTTTGATATGATGCTAATGAAAAAAGTGAAGCCTAGAATGACTTACTGATGAAAGTATCTAATCAACATCGACAATCGTGGCGAGTGACCCATATTTGTGGAAGCTTTTTCCTCATTAACGAGTCCATAAATATTCAAACTCCCATTATAAAACTCGCCGGCACGCCGGTTCACAAATCATTCGAATAATATCTCGGATCTGAGCGCTAGTTGATACACTCTTGTCCATAAGTTACCGGACGGTCTTCAGGACTAAATCGTTGATGAGCCGCTCGTAAATCTGTACAAGATTCTAGATCAACAAGCACGCGGTTCAAACCGACTGACTGAGAAAAATGCGACCGTTCGTTAAGGCTTTCTGCAGGGAAACTGTTGAACAAGAAATTATGTAATTGCCATGTAACTTTGTTAACAGATTTCCTCGACGACAGCGTTGAAACGCTCGTAGCGTTTAACGAGGAAATAAATGCTGCATAGAATTCGTATAAAGTTTCAATTATGTTAATAATAGGATCACTCGGGTCGCGCAGGTCGAGTTCGTCCATCTCTCGGTTCGTTAATTGTCCGCCGACTTGTGAATGGGAGTGTACGAGCGATGAAGCTTTCCACCGTCGAAAGGCGATTTCGGAGCAGAAAACCGGCGCGGCGGGGACAAAGGTCATTGAATCGTGGGCCTAACGAGCAGCGGTAGCCGTAAAAGGTATAAATTCGTTTTACGTTCGAGCACCGGGCTGGTCACGCAGAGTCGAATGCGGCTCGGCTCGCTCGGCTCGCTCGGGTCGCGAGTTGATGATGATGAACTTCCCAGCGCCCGCGAGTGCCCGCTCGTAAAGTCGACTTTAATCTGGCGCCGGTGCAAAAACGACGACAGCCAATTGTTCGCGTTGTTTCGCATATATACATATACTCGCCCGCTCGCGCTGGAATTTTCTAATAACCCGGCGAACGAAACAAAAAGCTCGCGAAAGCTTCGTCATTCTTATTCATCTGAACTTTAAGGTAGTTCACCACAAACTCAAAGTACTGGATGTCATTATGCAAAAAATATATTTGATTCTTGAAATAACAAAAAATATTATAGATATAAT
>SMSR01008840.1:0-10531 GCA_019453355.1 Ceratina japonica
CCTATCCTACACGGATGCCGTATTAATGGCTGCCCGTGGAATTCCGTGCTGCGGTGATTTACAAGAAATTTCTCGCGCGGTTTCAATGGAAATCGAGGCATCCGTTTCCGTGAAATATCGTAAAGAAACGAAAGATAATAGTAAATATCGTAGTTTATGCGTGACCGGCGAATAAATACTTTGAAACCCTTCATTCTCAATTGCGTTTCGCAAAATGCAAATCGCATTCATCTATACAACATTTTTGTTACGAGAACTAGTCAAATTGTAAGATGATTGATTGTTAGGAGAATGCATGAGGTAGAGAATAGAATTTAGAATAGAATGAACTAATTGAATCGTCGAGTTCTGATAACGAGGTATGCCTATCTATGGTTCTGAGTAATCGGGATCGAAAACTGGATCAGCGTTTAATTAATTCCCGGGCGATTAAAACACGCCGAAAATTCGAACGTCCCCGCGATTTGCGGAACGCGAATATCCGACCCCGAAACCAATATTACATGCATACAAATATATAATGATCAGCCGCGACTTCCACAATATCATTTCGCGCTGGCATACGTCGATACGTCTAATTTTCGTAATTAAATAAATCCCGGAGAAGCTATACTATTCATTTGCTTATTAGAACTGCCGACCTAATTACTTGTTTCTGCCAAAACAATTACGATGCAAATAGCACAGAATAAGGTGAATGTCCCAATTTCTAAGCATAGTCCGCTGTTAACTGAAGATACAATGTATAAGTGAAAATTTATAATAAAAAGTAATTTAATATACATTCAGATGAATCATTTAAACAGTAATCATTCAAACAATACAGTTTAAAAAACAATCTATAAGTGAAAATTTATAATGAATAGTAATTTAATATATTATACATTCAAATAAATCAGACAAATAATCATTTATAATAAATTTTCGTCGAATGTCGAAAAATATTAATTTCTCGTTTATTATTTATTTTATTATGTTTATTCAGTTAAATCTACAGAAAAATATGCTAGTGAGTAAAAATTGACCTCATAATCTGCGAGATAACTATACAAGAATGAAACTTTTGTTTTCAAGTGGCTGGAATCAGATGACCAACTACTTTTATCCGAGCAGCGTGTTCACGAAATCTTTTTGACGTTTCGCGCGATTTACTGGTAGTTAATCAGTGTGGCCGACTAAAATTGTAACAACGATGGTAGCAAGTTAGCAGCGCTGAATAACAAGCCAAACCCACGAGTCGTGTGTAATGGCCGTTTTATCTTTTTGGCAACGCGCTTTCATTGCCTCGTTAAAACGCACTGGCCACTCGAAGAAAACATTAAACGACCGCTTTCACTCCATAAAGATAAAAAACTTGTATTTAAGCCGGTCAGTTGCGGCTTTGGCTACCGTTAGACATAAAAACTCCGCGTCCTTAGCGTTACGCATTATTCACACATTCGTGTTATTCGATAACGGAGTAATAAATGTAATTCCGAAAGTCCGTCAAATCACTACGAAGTACTTATGTCATTTCGCGATATAATGAACTCTTCCGAGAAACGTAGTTCAATTTTATTCCGCCTCAATCTGTCTGGAAGTTCTCTGGTTTCCTCGTAACCGAAGAACGAGCCCCATTGACGTTAAGATTTTACGAATCCTTACATAAAAACAATCACAAAGCATTGAAATTTTCATTATATTAATAAAAAGCAGTACAAAATTTTACGAGCCTATTAAAAAAGTTAGTACATGTTACATTCTTATGATTTCATTTGTGAAAAAAATATGAATAACCACAATGACAGGATTTTGTAATTTTGTATGATTCTTAATACATGATTTAAAAATATTTTAAAGTTGAAATAATACCAATTTCCAGGACATTATTTAAGATAGAGAATAAAAAGTACGCAAAAGTAAAAATTATAGGACATGTAGACAATATAGATAAGTCCAATAAAAAAATGTCAAAATTATATATTAGAATGTTAGAAATTATGCGTTAAAATTCCTTACTTTTGGCATACGGCTCATACAACCTTAACACACGTGCAGCTAATTCTCGAGAGAAGAGTTACAGTATAGGTAATATTATGGCCGAACGACAAATCGTATACGAACGCGCACACTACGTACCAGGTTCGCGATTCATGGATTGAGATCGTTTGCATTCATCCGTATGATTCGCGTTTCCCCTTTGATATCGCCTTGGCATTCACTCTTGTGCCGCTGCTCAATGACCGAAGATAAATCGGAGCCTTTAAGAAAAATTGCCTCCGGTCTTCCCTACCGAATTTTATCAGGTTTACTGGCCGGGCCATCGATACCGATCGACCTATCTCCCTTTGGCTACATCAATAACGTGAGTTCGTTAGCGACTTCATTTTTATCTAGTCGACGATAACGAAGAGCCCGACATTTGGTCAACAGCTTTCGTGCTTTCATCGAAGCGTGCGGTTCTAATTTCCTGCGACGTTCCTTCGTACAGCGTTTACAGAGTCAAGAGCGTAGTTGTAGCATAAATAATGGGAGATCATTTTCCCGAAGTTCGTTCTACCGGTTTCCATTGAAGAACTCGCTGCCACCGTTTCCCCGGAATGGTAGCTAAAAGACCTCTCAAAACCGAAACTAAATACGCTCGTGCTCCGCGCGTCTACGAAACTTCATACTGGCTTTAAACAAAGTTTCGCCCGGGCCTTCCACTAATTTACGATATCGCTGAGAGGTGATTACACGTACGGGGTCTACCCGCGGCGAGTACGAGCATAATGCTTACTTATTTGCTCGCACGGGCTCAACTTCCCTTGAGCATCTCCGGAAACGAAAATCCGCGGCAACGTTACGTTAACAACGAGGGCCCCGGCTGAATTTAGTGCTACCTATCAATTACATTTCACGTCGCGATAATTGGATTTAGCAGCGGGGCTCGGTCCGCGTTGCGAACGGATCGACGTGCAACAATAAATATACAGGTATTTTCATTATCGGACGTCGACAGCCAGCCCGCTCGTAAAGTCTTCGCCGAACAAGCCACGATGATTTACCGTTTTTTTTTCTCACCCCCCCTCCCCCGGCCGGCTCTCTCGTTCGTTCCTCCCCGTTGCGAGCGGCTACTCTCGTCTCTGTCCGACGAGGGGGTGAGCCGCGTCGTTCACTCTTTTTCAATCGCGAAACAAGGGAACGAGGTTCACCCCGTGGACGGCGCGATGCCTTGTAAATTTGCCTAACAATGCGAGAACGGATATTTCGTCCATATTCTCTCCTCCTCGGGGCAAGAAATATATGGTTGAGGTCGTGCCACGCCTCGCTTATTCTTCCTGAAAACCGCTGTCATTCTCCCAGCTGGCCTCGACCTTCGATGCCTCCTCGACTTCTCCACCCAGTCTGCCCTCCATTTCTAATTATTACGAGCCGCTGGTATTCTTTGCCCCGGCCGCAGACAATGTGCCGTTCCATAATGAGCATAGAAAACTTATTTAAAGACTCAAAACGCTGTTTCATTCCTGTACCTCAAACAAAGAATCTCGCTGCTTACAATATTCCGTATCCTCTTTACTTTCAGTCGGACAGTATTACGACCGGGCAATCGTTAATCGTAAAATTAACGAGCGATCGGTAACGGAAAGGAAGAGAAGCATCAACGGGTTCCCCGTTCTCCGAGCGCGACCGCATAATTTGAGAAACTTTTTTATCCGCCGGTTTAAAATTCACAATAACGTCCCGGCTCGTTTGCATGACTTTATTGGCCGCGAATCACCGGCAATATTAAATCGCATGAATATTTAAAAATACGTCTGCGTCTGTCACGCGGAAACTTCTCTTACGCTATTATCCTCCTTTTTGTCTCCATTAAACGGCGCTTTTAATCGGTCCGGGCCGGCCGAAGCTGTCGCAACTCCTGCCTGCTCCCGCCGCACCGTCCTTCCTTCCTTCCTTCCTTCCCCCCCCTGTCTCACGGCTTTTAAACCAGTCCCGTCTTCATTTTTTAATCTTTACTTAAAAACTTCTGTCCGTCCAAGTTCCGCCCCGTTAATTATTCAACAGCTTCAATGCGTTTTCTTGCGCACCGATAACTCGATTCTTTACGTCAGCGGATTCTACATCCGTCAGCCGGCTATCACTCAACTTACAGCTATTTAATCGAACTTCCTTTTGCCCCCAACTTCTTCAGAACTCAACTGTCTCTTCGAACCGACGGTGTCTCGCGATTCATCGAACAACGAGCCCATTTTTCCCCGTTTTAAAAAAGTAATTGCTGCCTATCTAAAAAAGGGATCTTGTACCAGAATCGGTTTTGCCAGCGTCGTGAAAACTGGTACGCGACGGGAATTGGCGAGCGACGACCTTGCGTTAAGTCGTATATTTTAATCTGGAATCGATCAGCCGCGTTCCGTGTCAGAGTTGGCCGACGCTGATGCGATAGAACAAACTCCGAGCGCAAAGTACACGAGGGGGAGCGACGCACCGGTCGAGTAATTATACGCGAGATTAATGAACGCCGCTCTGTTTGCCCCGTTCCCCCGCCTGACCCCCCGTGTCCATCGCGAAGTTCACGTGCTGTTCCACGAACGAACCGGGAACTGGTTACGGAACGTCCTGGAAAGCGGTTAAAAAATATCGTTCTCGCCCCGCCTCGGTTGTTCGAAGGTCAACTCTTAAACGTCCTATCCGAAATTTTCGGCCCGCGCCCAAACTATCCGTTCTGGCTCGCGAAGGGCGTGGGCCAAGTAGCCTCATCGACCGTCGTTTATTTCCCTGGTTAGATCTCTCCCGTCCGTCCTCCCTCTCTCTCTCTCTCTCTCCCTCGTTCATCCCTTTTTGTTAATTCCTCTCCGCCTGTTCTTTCTTTCGTTAATTGCGCCCCGAACGAACCCAGCAGACCGACCGACCACGCTTCTCACCTGTTGCAAACGTATAAATATTACACGAGCGGCCTTGCGTTGCCTACTATTCACCTAGTTCCATAAACCAGCGAGATAATCATCGTGTCTGTCGCGTGAGCACATTCAAATGACCCCGGCCGTTTGTTTTCGTCGTTGAACGGCAGAAGAGGCCCGTAGCTTCGACTCGGGAATTAATACGGCTCCGTGCGAGAAAAGGGGTTCGCGGTAAATCGTCCTCTTTTCGTGGGCTCGCTCATGTTCCGGCCAGAACGGCGGGGGAAAAAAAAAGAAGGAGAGAAAAAAAGAGGGAATCGATTATCCATCGGTGAATTATGATAATTACACGGTTAACTTCTCCTCTCGTTTTTTCCACGGGTTAACGGTTTACCGCCTGGAATAAATAGGCGCGGTTTAGGGCGCATAATTTTTCGGATGAGCAGCGGCCGGAAGAGGAAGTCGATTTTCGAACGAACATGCCCACGTCCTTTCTCTCTTGCCAGTCGATCCAACTTACAGACGTACAATACTGTTCGATCCCTTCAGGCTCTCGCACGAACGGAGATACGTCGGACGTTCGTACGTGCGAAGTCGCGAGGCGAACGCGTCACGCGAACGTCACGACGTTCATCAAATATGAACGGAACGGCGCAATTCTAGAATTTAGACGCCCCGAATTTGACGCGGAACGTAGGCCGTATCACGTTCGCCGGGGGAGTTGTATCTAAAACGGAAACGTTGCCGCGGAATCGTTAACGCGGCCACGTGAAATCGGCCGCTCGGCAAATAGCTCGTAAAACTGCCTCCCGTTCAAACGAGCGACAGTCTATGTAAATACTGACGAGTTTGCGTCAAACACGCGAATAGCCGCGACGTGGGAGAGATATTAATAATAACGAAAAAGGATTGTTCTACTCTAAATATTCGATCCTGAACTGACGTCTCTAACGCCACGATTGAGGAACTGACCACGGTCCGACGTCTTCTCTGACGTCGAATTTAAGAAATATTGACGTCAACGGCGTACAATTGGCGTAGCTATCGTCCACATCACGGGCCAGAGATAGACGGATAGGAAACAGGCCTAATTAAACTTTCACGATAGGGGCAGGTATCCCCCAAATCGTTTCTAATCCGTCGATCTCCGAGCTCGTTCCGCTTGGAACCAGTCCGGAGGACCTGATCTAATCCATCCTTACCTCTCTCTCCCTCTCCCTTCCTGGTCCGTCACACCGCTTCATCCATTCACCTCGCTCCCTTTCTGCTCGGAATGCCCCGTTGGAATTGCTATTGATTGATACTGTAACAGAGTTTATTAACGTCTCTCAGTAAACGGTCCAATAAATTCTATTCAATAATTTTTATTGCGCAAATGAAACTTGATATAAAAGAAAGAATCACGAGAATTCATGATATCATAAACAAATTGAACAAATAATAATTCGTATTTCCTGGAATTATTCAGTCTCGAACGCAATCAAACGTTTAAGGGAACCGCACAACCCAGGGCTGCGTTTATTAGCGAGGGAAAGTTTCGCGATAGGGGTAAGTAACCCCGGACCGAATCGTTCCTAATCTTTCCATCTTCTCTGTTCCCGAGACTCGATTTTCGAGCTTCATCCCCGAGCTCGCCCTCTCTTTACGGTTCTCCTTTCTATCCCGTCCATCCATTTCCTGTCTCCCGACTATGGGTGTTTGCAGCGGCGGACTCGGCCCGTCAGGATCGGTGTATCAGATTTCCGATGGCCGCGGCATACGTACTCGGGCCGAAGGTAGATTAGATTTTAATAATGCAATTTGGGTTTACGGCGGCGGCGGCGGCGGTACGTAGCGAACGAAGGAACGAGGACGGGGAAAGGGGAGAAGGGCAGGGTTTGCATCGAGCCGCGCGCCGCTTCGGTCCGACTGTAAAACGAGCCGGTTTTCGCCCGGAGGAAGCAAACCAGCCCCAGACTACGGACTGGTAATTGTTGGAATTTGATTGGGCCTGGCTTGACGCAGCCAGCAACTGCCGCAACCATGACTCGTGCTCGCGCTCCCTCGCGCTCGTTCTCTGTTCGCATCGGCTATGAGTTCAAATGTCCCCGGGCTGTTCGTGCAACTGCGTGCGAATGCGAATTTCGGAGCTTTCCGACGAAATTGATAATAGAGCTAAGGGCTCAAACGCGGGGGCCGAACGGCGGGGGAGGGGTGAGTCGCGGAGGTCGGAAAGTCGCAGATGCAATAGCGGGAATCGCATCACCGGCGCGAACCGAGGAGCACCGGGTGAATAAAGCGAAAACGTGCGGAATTTATTCTATTACGAATTCTGGACAGATCGTAATTTCTAGAATGATTGATCGCCGCCATTAAAATTTATGAACCGATCGACAGATGTATCGATATCCCTTGATGCGCAGTTAGCCTCCCATAAAACGTAATTTATAGGAAATTTTGTAATTTCATATAGGATCGAGTATCCCGTCTATAAGGGATGTAATAAAACCTGGTAAATGTACGCAGTTTAATTTTCCAAACGAACCTGAAACTGCGTGTTTATGTTCGCCGACGCCAATTACCAGAGTGAGTTAACAGCAATATCAAGTAAATAATAAGATAGCTACTCGCATTACCGTTTCCATTAAATCATTATCGAACATTGTCCAAACAACGTTGCCTTCACGCCTTCGATTTCAACCGGCAGCTCTGTTCCTCGTTGCGTGCAACTAAAATTGCATACTATGCCTACTTACACTTAATCACGTATGTATTTACGTTCTTTCTCATTAATAATTAAATGCCAATGAACAGAGCGTGAGTAATAATTTGCGCAATTTCACAGTAATCAAACCTTGATTACGACGTCTACCGCCGTCGTACGATATTAGACCAATTACCCGAATAACTACGAATGCGACTGTTTTAAACGATTTTACGCGAATCCGTAGATAGATACGATCGTCTGCACGTGACTAAAAAAGGTAACCACCTTGACCTGTTTCCCTGGATCGGCAGTTCCACTGTAAATAGATTCACTCGGCATCGATTCCCGATTGAACGTGAGAACAGATAAATTTTAGGAAATGCGACCGAGAAAGTCGCTAGGAAAATCCGATCTCGTATACCGGAATCGGCGCGAGCTATCGCGATCGTTCGCAGAGTCGATACGCCATTAAATACTTATAAATCATATAATGCGAGCTCGCCAGTACTTCGCGGAGCTCTAATTAAATTTAAGAATTCCCGACGAACGCGGGGAGAAGAATTCCATCCCTCAATTAGCACGCTATATTTGCGGCACGCGTCAAGGTTGTCTAAAACCGACTGAAAGATATTCGATAGAGCGCGACCTTAATCCTTAATTGCCGAATGAATAAATCAGACAGTCCGGGAAACTTCTGACACGATTCAGTCCGTTGTAAACGAGTTCGCATCAGGCACGGAGGGCTGATATAATATTAAGAACAGAACTAATTGGTACCTGAGAAAAAAAAGACTGGCTCATAATTACCATTGACTATGCCCCCGCTTGCGATACCGAAGTTTTCTGTGTTAAGGAGCGGAGTGATAAACCACCCCGCGCCTTAACCCGGTTTCCCGAGCGGCCGTCGTAGCCGTACGTAACCGTACGGTTCACCCCCGTCCCATATCTTCCGGTTTCGACTTTCGATTACGCGGCCGACCAGGCTTAACGCGAACCGCAGGGTTTTCGTAGCCACGCTCGAAACGTAAACGTTAATCAGCTTAGGTAGCCGGGAGCAAAGCGGTAAGATAGAGAGAAGGAAGAAGAGGAAGACCTACGACTCGCAGCCCCCCGGCAGCGGTGGCCGGCGAAAGGGCAGCGCGAGGGAAGAAAAGGAGGAAACGAGAGAGCGGAGAAGGCGCGAGGCGAGCGAAAGGGGGAGGTCGACGCGAGTCGTACCTATACGCAGAGGGGAAAAGAACGAGACGGAGAGGCGCAAGTGCAGTAGCAGCAACGGTCAGATAATTTATTATAGCATTACTCACCGGCGGACACCTCAATGGCCAATGGGGAGGGCCACGTATGTGTGGCTCGCTCCCTCGTGTGCCTCCTTCTCGCATAGTTGATATTATTTAGCCCGAGCCAGCGCGAACAGAGACCGGCGGCGGAGAGAGGCGCCGGGAGAGGCG
The DNA here is from genome assembly GCA_019453355.1 of Ceratina japonica. NCBI lineage: Eukaryota > Metazoa > Arthropoda > Insecta > Hymenoptera > Apidae > Ceratina > Ceratina japonica. The sequence goes on from SMSR01008840.1 coordinate 8,994, forward strand.
GGGAGAGAATGCGCACCTTAGCCGCGGCCTGAGGTCCCGCAACGCATAGATCATCCGGCGCGGGCACCGGTATACCGGTTTCGTGTCACGTGTGCATCCACCGGTGGTTCGTTCGACTCTCCGCGAATTCGCGGACACGAGCTGCGGCGGGGCGAGGCGAGAGAAGAAGAAGAAGAAGAAGAGGAAGATGGGGTGCCGGGCAAAGGCCGCGGTTTCGTGGAAGCCCGCCGCCGTGGCGAGGCTGCTGCTTCCACGCGGATTTCGTTGGTCATTGATATGGAGACAGCGACCCCATCCGCGTGCACGACTGAGATTAACCGACACGCGTGTTGCGCGATACATCTTGTTAGCGGTGCGCGGTGCTCGGGGGCTCTTGTGCGCGCCGTTGCGCGCCTGTTCTCCCGTGATGCACATCCGGTATACGCGCGCGCTCCCGCTGAATCAACGCGTACATATGTAGACACACTCGTACATAGCAATCGACTATTCGAGTACCTGATGCTTTGGCGTACGATTTACATTTGATGACCCTTTAGACAATTTGCTATTATTCAAGGATTAACCTTGAGGCGAATATTAAAAAAAAAACGATGCGTATCTTTAATATCGTTAATAATCGCACCGCGGGAATATACATATAATTATACTTAATTTGACTGACAATGAACGCAGTAGAAGTGGAGCGGCATTTCTCACAGTTCAAGTAACGGTCGGAACCGTGAACAAATTTTTTCACGGAGTATAATCAGTCAAGACGAGGTCAAGATTTATCGTTCGATCTTTGAACCTCGCGGATCCCTTATTTAACAAAAATTCCTCGGACGCCGATTCCTTAATGTATGCGGACCCCCCAACGCGACCACAAAAGAGGGACGGTCCGCCGCTCGCGGAACCGATAGATAATAAATAAAAAAGGGAAGAATCGCGACGCAAGAAACGCGCGTACCAACGCCAACGTCGTGAATAGCAAGTCATCGAAGGTCTAAAAAAGAGAAAAGAGGCGGGGGCCCACGGAGTGTGGGTGCGAGCGAGTTCGGGCGTGAGTTTCGAAGCCGGCGTTTACGACGAGCCGCGAGGAGCCTCGGATTCTCTATTTGTTTTTAAGAAAGGGACTCGTAAAAGGCTGGGCCCGTTCGCTTCGTCGACTGCCATAAAATGGCCGGTGGGTGTGAAGGGCTGACAGCCCGGGTTATACGGACCATCAAGGTTGCACAATCTGTCATAGAGGATTCGCCGGGGCGGCAACCTGTTGCTTCATTGTTACTCGGAGAACTCGTCGTGTGCATGGTAGGTAGGTAGCTCCCCGCGCGCTGTTCTGCTCCACACCGCTGTTCCGTGCGTATATAAACTGGCTTTCTCTAACGGATCCGGCACACAGGAGGCCATAATGTGTCACGACTGTGCCGCGACGTGTTGCATATCCGGGCCGGCTCATTTTCGTACCGTAGAATCTCCTGTCATTGTCGCGTGCGAAAACTCTCCGATTTTCTCCCCGCCGCGAACGAATCGGGAATCGACATCAAAAGACACAAAGACAG
>SMSR01008847.1:9765-20351 GCA_019453355.1 Ceratina japonica
AGAAGAGAGGGAAAAAGAAGGGAGTTCATTTTCATGGTTTAGCACCCCCTCGATCCCTCAATTGCAAACCGCGCGTTGGGACTCTAACGTCCCTTCTAACTTTGAGCTTTAACTCACCCCAGCTAGTCGCGGAAAAACTCTTTTCCCTCAGGACACGGGGGAGGAAAACTCACCTGAAACATAAAGAGAAATACAAAATTTACTACACAATTTTAAATCATGTTTCACTTAAACTACTTTCACTTAATCTATGAATGAATAAATCATTTTAATCAATGATTTGTTAAATCATTTCCTTTTTTCTAATACAAAATCATCTCGTATTTTGTAATAGTATTTCCATGAAATGTTATGAGGCATTATTGTATAAAATTTATTATTGTATTATTATACATTAATTCATGAATGGGTAAGTCAATTTAATTAATGATTAGGTGAGTAATTTTCCTTTTCATTGTAAAAAATCGTGTCATATTTTTTGACAGTGTTTCCACGAAATATTAAATATTGCAAACAATAGGAATATTAAATAAATTGTAGACAAAGCGCGAGACGAGGAGAGAGAATAAGAAAGAGAGGGATGTAGAGGGAGGAGAGATGGTTTCCCGTAGGTGAAACTAAGGGTGGAAGAATTTGCGAGGCGTCGCCGGGAGCCGTTTCCTTTGTCCCGGTTTGAGGCACGCTTTTCTAGCCCGATTCCCTCGTTCCAAACTGAAAGTCCTGTGCGAGGCTCGTGAGGGTGGCTCGGGGGGACAGATTGAGAACGTGCACGCGGGTCCAAGTCGACGGGGACGATCCAACTTGTCGTCGACAACTTCCGCCGCCCTCTCTCCCCCTTTCTCTCTCTCTCTCTCTCTCTCTCTCGCTCTCGCTCTCTTTACTTTGCCGTAGCCAACTTTCTACGTGACGCCGCTCGACGAAAGACAGGCCAACGTCGAAACCTGCTGCTCCTGAAACGTGGCCACCCTCTCTCTCCCCTTTTACCCACGCTTCATCCCCTGGCTTTATCTCGCGTATTAAATATACGTGTGCTGCTTATTTGACGAAATTCCACCCTGTTACCGTTTGTTATTGACGTAAAACTACAAAATGTCAGATGGGAGAGACAAGAGTTGAGCAGGAGTGGAGAGGGAGAGACAGAGGGTATTAGGGGGATGAATCAGTAGAGGGAAATTATTAGGGATAAATCAAATCCATTTCTGGTCTAACAGGCTAAAAATTGTAATATATAATATTTAGTAAATGTGGAAAATTAAGAAATTTAACGTAAATGAAATAATAATTTAATCAATTTGATAAATTAGATGAAAGTTTAATAAATATTGCAGAATAAAGTATTTTTGCATAAATTTAATAAATTAAGCAAGAATTTAATGAATATTCTAAACGAAGTAAATTTAGAAATTAATAAACATAGTAAATGAAGTAATAATTCAATAAACATAGAATTTAATTAAAAAAAAGACATGAAAATTGTAACAAAAATTGACGATTGATAGGAGGCAAACGAGTAGATTTTGGTTGGAATTTCTTAAGGAATTGCGAGGCGACAAAATTCGCCATTAAAAGTGGTAAGTCGCGGTGAAACGCGGCGAGACAAATTCTCCCAACTTCCGGCCACTATTAACGTAATTCGCGGCGCGACGCTGGCTTTTTAATTAAAAGTAGTCGGCTATGTACCGTTACCGTGCCATTATCCAACTTGTAATCGCGCCTATCCATCCCCCCCCTGCCACAACCTCGCCTTTGTAACCAGTAATAATTCATATTTCTATGCGCCAGCCTGGAAATTGGACCGGCCAATTGTTTCACTATAACTGCTCCCATTTAGATTGGCCATTACTATGGTTGCCAGATTTTTAATTATGCAGTTACAGGATTTATTTGAAAATTAGCAAAACTGCTGGCTGCTCGACTGTTTTGTTTTTAGCATCATTATTTAAATCATAAATCTTGAATGTTAATTAAAATTCTTTTATTGTGACTTTGATTATTATAATAATTTTTCAATTTTCAATTTCATTATTATTCTATACGCTTTGATTATTATAATTTCTCGTTTCTTGCTTTAAGTAAAGGATGACAGAGTGACAGAAATGAACCTTAGTATTTCCTGAAGATCCCATTAATTTCTTTTTTTTTTCATTTTGTATTGATTTCTGTTATCAAAGGGGGGCGATTTTCTTACGAAGGGAAGGCAGAACGTCGGTTCAACCGCGGGTGGTAAGGAAGAAAGAATCTTACGCTGTACCGACTTGAGGCTTCGCCTTTTTTCTCGGAAAAGCAGGGCTTCCGGTTTCCCCTCCAAAGGCAACACGACTTCTACAACCTCCGACACTCAATAATCCTCCAACAAGAAAATTCTTACTCGAAAATACACAAAAAAATGTATTACAAAAATGTATTATAAAAATGTATTATAAAAATGTATTATAAAAATGTATTAATAAAAGATTATAGAAATCTTGAATGGAAATGTATTTGAAAGCCTGAATCGAAGAAAGCCAAAGCACATATTTATCTTGTCTACTGTTTGGTCTAGATAAGATAGATAAGTTATGTATATGAAATGTAAGGTCGATGGGCAATGATGTGTAAAATGACTCATCATCTAAAGGTGTGGAGGGACAAATGATTGACTATTCTCAAGAAGTAAACCAAGCCCTACTTCGTAACCACCAAGGCCACAACTATAATAAATACTACTATACTACTACCAGTAAATAAAAACTATAATTCACATAAATGCTCAATGCATAAATATATGCTTATTATAAAGCATATACCTGCATACATTTATTACTACAACCTCTATATTCCTATAATTCCTCTATTACTATAATCTAAATACTATATACATAATGTCTTCAATCCTTTAACTAATTCAACAATAATAATGCAAAAATCTTGTATTCACGATAACAGAAATTAAATAGAAGCATCAGATATAAAAAAGTGAAGGAATAAAGATAAAGAACTGAGAGAGCGAAGGGAAAGAGTGGAGGGGAAGGGGGGACGTCTTGGGAAAGAAAAAGGGAGCAACAGGAGGGCATACGGTGAGAGGGTTTTCCGTGGGAAAACGGCGTTTGATGGACGCAACGTGTGCGGCTTGCCGGCGGAAATTTAGCATAAAATTACATAAGAATGGCGGCTGGTTAACGAGACGCGAACACCGGCTGGACGGGATGCGACCCGATTGTAATTCAAATCGCGGCTCGGTATGTGCCCGTACAATCCCCGACAAAAGTTCAACCTGAAAACTTCTCTAGGAGCTTAAAATATTCGAAACTTGCGACAGAAAATAAAAACAGAAATAAATTATGAAGCGTAGAAAATTCTGATTTTACCCAGTTCGCTGTTTTACCATATTTTTAGGAAATCCTTGTTCGAGAAATTAATTGTTTTTATTCATGTGGAAATTCTATTAATATTAAGATTGCTTATATTCATTTTCTATTGCAATTATAGTTATATTTTATCTTACAAATCGAACAATTATTGTAGATTATGTTAGTTACTGTAATAAACTCAGAATCGAATTAAAAAAATCGATTAAAACCCTATCGAAAGAATCGAGGCAATTGAAATGAAGAAAATTGGAACCAATTGATCAAAATCTCATTTCACAGACCCCTCAATAAAACTCATGAAACTTTCAAATTAATAATAGACCAATAAATTCTCCATTATGATTCCTTATCAGCAACGTTTTGCCAGCGTGGTACGTCGTACATAACACGACTGGTATTAGGTTACAGTCCAGCGTTACAGCGTTAATTCCGTCATTCGATACATCGTCATACATTCCTACTTCAATTAATTATAATTAAAGACGGCTGAAAACGTTCCCATGCAAATCGGTATGGGTAAAAAAGAGTTTCAGCTTTCTGTTGCACGCGATCGCATAGCGTTGCGAGCGAAGGTCAAGGCGATACGCGAACCCAGAACCCATTGTTCCCTCCTATCTCCCTCAACTATCTAACCAGTGCCTTATGGTTCCCGTACAGGCAAACCAGTTCTCGAACTTCCTTCGACCCTTTGTGCCACCCTTCGCTCTAATCAAATTACAATTTCGTCTGTCACGAACGTTTATAAAAAACTGTTGTATAAGCAACACTTACAGCAGTATAAGAAACAGTTTGAGGGTCGATTTTCTGGGATCAATTGCTAGAGGTGAGAAGGACAACGAAGTGAAGAGGTAGAGTCCTCAGCTAGAAGAGACAATGGCCGGGGTTTTCTCGAAAGGAACAAGCATAATGTCGTGCCACGGACAATGGAGAACGTGTACGTGCATGTACACTCACAGGTGAAAACAAGAAACAGTGCTGACGTCTCTTTCAAAACAGTTCACAATTTTATACTATTAATCCGATTTTTTGATAGAATATTTTTGCTAAAATTTGTCAGATTTATGAGATTTTAATTGCAAGTTTGGTATAAATAATTGTATTATTAATTGCTATGATTTTGTGAATATTTGTATTATTAATTTTCTAGTTAAAGAAAATATTTTGGTGAAGAATGTACAGACCAACTATAAGTTTTTGTTACTTATTATTAAATGAAAATTTGTATAATTAATTGCAATAATTGTATGAATATTTGTATTATTGATTCAGAGGAATTAATTGGGGGAGCAAAACGTTTTGATGAAGAATGTACAGGCGACCATAAAGTTCTTGTTGCCACTTGTTGGAAATTGTATTATTAATTGCTATAATTTGGTAATATTTGTATTATTAATTTTCTAATGAAACAAAATATTTTGGTGAAGAATGTACAGAGCAACCATAAGCTTCTGTTACTTATTATTATATGAAACTTTGTATAATTAATTGCAATAATTGTATGAATATTTGTATTATTGATTGTAGGGAATTAATTGAGGGGAGCAAAACGTTTTGATGAAGAATGTACAGGCGACCATAAGGTTCTTGTTGTCACTTGTTGGAAATTGTATTATTAATTGCTATGATTTTGTGAATATTTATATTATTAATTTTCTAGTTAAAGAAAATATTTTGGTGAAGAATGTACAGACCAACTATAAGCTTCTGTTACTTATTATTATATGAAACTTTGTATAGTTAATTACAATAATTGTTTGAATATTTGTATTATTGATTCTAGAGAATTAATTGAGGGAGCAAAACGTTTTGATGAAGAATGTACAGGCGACCATAAGGTTCTTGTTGCCACTTGTTGGAAATTGTATTATTAATTGCTATGATTTTGTAAATATTTGTATTATTAATTTTCTAATTAAACAAAATATTTTGGTAAAGAATGTACAGAGCAACCATAAGCTTCTGTTACTTATTATTAAATGAAAATTTGTATAATTAATTGCAATAATTGTATGAATATTTGTATTATTGATTCAGAGGAATTAATTGGGGGAGCAAAACGTTTTGATGAAGAATGTACAGGCGACCATAAGGTTCTGCCACTTGTTGGAGCACTGCCACAACTACATCTTTCTCAGTCAATCAATTTAAGTAGCATACAATTACCGATCCATAGAATCTCAGATTCCAAGTCCACCAACGATTTCCTGCTGCACTTCCACCCTTTCATAAATGCCCCCCTTTTCACTGACTCATACAAAATGGGTTCTTCAATTCCCTCTGCAAAAATCTAAAATGTAAAACTCTACCTTTTATTTAATATTGTTCTAAACAATTAATTAACGGATTAAAAAATGAACTGGGGGATTTTTAGGTTTGAACAGAGAATTGAAGAGGACATCACTTGTGGAACGTAGTGTACCGTCGAGTAATTTCGCGGCGAAGACGTGACCGGACTCGCGAATCCCGGCGTTGGAAGCGTGGGTCCAATTGACCCAGCGCGACGAGCTCCAACCGGCTAATTGCCAATTGTCAAGCGACGTTGCCATTCCCCATACCCGTTCGCTCGATGTCAATTTTGCTTGACACCTATTCGAACTCTTTACTAAAAATCCGTCCCGTACATTCGCCTCGATCTTTCGATGCAAATGCAAATGCGACATTACTCTCGGAGAATCAAATTAATCGTGATTCGAACAATTTCGTCAAAGGAATTATAACATCAAAAATTTGATTGAACGAATTTTATCAGAACAATCACAAACATTTTTATTGTATCATGTAATTTAATCGTGAATTATGTCAGAAATTTGATTGGTTATTGCATAATTGAGCACGAATTGAGAATGTGATTTATTTAGCTGACGGAATGCAGTTAAGGGGAACTAATTCCGGGGTCGGAGCTCGGCTTAGAACAATCGAGTTTAGGATATTGTATTTTGGTCGCGGATGCCGGGGACAGCGGGTAAGTAAATTTCCGGCCTGGGGCGCTATTTCTGACACGCGACGCGAGTAAATAATTACACTGACAGTCCACCGTAAAAATCTATTTCTACACGATCAACAGTTTCGTATTTACCTCGGATTTACTCAAATTAATACATTATACGTTTCCATTGTACGTCTCGTTTTAAAATTAATATTTATTAGAAGCCTCTGACTATTTTTAATCTCAGACCGATAGTGTGATCAATATTTAATTGACGGTTATCGAAATAAATTCACGTTACCGTCAGTCTATTTTGTATAAACAATTTTACGACTGTATTAAGTAGATTAGACGAGAAAGGAAACGTTTCTAATTGGCTGCCATAACCGTGTTCCACTTAGCATAAAAATCTGCAGTCCAGAGGTTCATGAGTCATTACAATTTTTTACTCGTTTCAAATGTTTCTTGAACGTACTGGAAAATAACTTGACCAAGCTTGGCGATCGCATGACCGACGACGACCATGTATGTAATTCGCGAAGGACAGTTATCCAATGATATGAGCGCATACCCGGGCACCGTATGTAATTCCTTGTAACGGAGGAAATGACTGATTAGACTTCGGGTCAAGCCTCGCTCGGTTCGTTTGTTACACTTCAATGTTACCGTCTATGTGAAGTCATTGAATGCGCGCTCGTGCTGTTGGACTGTTAGAAAATTTAACGGTGCTCCCCTTTCAGGCTCCTAGAAACCGTTACCAACGATTACGAACAATATTTAAAAAAAAAACCTACTATTAAGTTTGTTATTACGAATCTTCTGATAATAATTGTTTAAATAATAAGAGGAAGCTATAAGAATTATTTTTATAATTTAATTTTCTATATAAAAACAGTACGATTGATTATAATTTATGATAATTTCTCTAATTGTTCTGGTTTAATAATTGAATTAAATAATAGATTCCCTTGTAATTGAATTGATGGAAAATTGCATCCAAAAGACTCGTGGATAATGATTAAAAAAAATCGTAGAAATTTATACCGAATACATACGTGCATTGGTGTAAAAATAATTGCATCTTGAAGTGTCTGCGAGGTTAAATGCAGCGGCCGGGCGTAATTGCACGAGCCAACAAACAATAATCGGCAACAAACAGAGGCAGCCAGGTAGCAAAGCACACTCCCCGAGGCCGGGGGTTGAAACGGGTACGCGAATTTCCGCGCACAGCTGCACCCTGGCTTGGGTTTAATAATTCAGAGGGTCGACTGACCGGGCAATGCGACAGCGTGTCTGCGGTCGCCGGACCTGATCCACGCTGAAGGCTAGCTATGTAGAAAACTAATGGGGAACGTGCCCTAATGTCTCCTATCTTCATCTTCTTTCTCCGATATTTTATACAATTTCTATAATATAAAGATATGAACAGAGAAAATGATGTAATTTCTATGATATAAAAATATGAACAGAGAAGATGATGTAATTTCTATGATATAAAAATATGAACAGAGAAGATGATGTAATTTCTATAATATCATTTTTTCTGTTCATATTTATCATTTAATTATTATAACAAGTAGCCATCATTTGTCTATTGAATTATAATAATTATCGTAATCAATCATATTTTTTTGTACAGAAAATTGAATTATAAAAATAATTCTTATAGCTTCCTCTTATTATTTAAACAATTATTGTCAGAAGATTTATAATAACAAACTTAATAGTAGGTGTTTTTGTAATCAATCTTAATAGTAGGACCCAAGAAATGGTTTTTATTATTTTATGCTGGATTCACTATATAAAAATTTCTAATATTGGAATAAAAATTTATTTTAGACACCAATTTGCATATAATTATTGCCTAATAAAGTTATACTAACTTTTACTCGTGTAATATTGTAACAAATCATCGTTGGAGTTTTGATGATAAAACAGCTGTTGAATTGTCGATGGAAAGGACTGTTTTTATGGCGGACGCATCAATCGGGGAGGAATCGCGTTTGCCCGATGCGAATGAAGCGAAAATTGGTAAAAGCGAAGCGGATATGAGCGTCCGATGGCCGGATACGCTCATCGGAGCACGGCGCGTCGTCATGTGTGACGTTAACGTGCGTCCCGAAAATTGGGGTGCGCCCATCCCCCTCGCAATTTGCCACGGTGACGCGTTTACTTTCAATCATCGCTGGAGTTGCTGAGCAATTAGAAAACCAGAAATGAACCCTGGTCAACTGTTTTTTTCAGCCCGCATTTAACCTCAATGGCTGTATTGAAGGACATGAATCGGTTTCAGTGGTAAATGGTAATAGTAAAAAGTGTTTTCAATGCTCGCTGTTCCACGAATTACCTATTCAAACGATGAAAAAACGAATCGCATTCTAACGATCTTTATACATAGCAGAATGTCCATTGGTTGTACACAATTTTTTAAAATAGTGATAAATGGAGATAAAGTAGTAAAAAAAATAAGAAATAATACATGGATTTATAATCGATTAATTACTGCACTTATCTTAATTTTATACCAACACCTAGTATCAGCGTTTACTATAAAATTCTATTTTACACAAATCAATCACTAATTACTTCGTTACCAATTTAACGGGCGATTCAATTCGAAAAGTACAAAATGTAGAACCGGCTAAAACGTGTGAGCGTGAAAATAATCTCTGGGTCTCCGCTCGAGCAGAACGGTGCTCAGTCGCAAGTAGAAACGCGATTTAACGACGCGCTTTGTCCTAGTCTTCGCTTATGTAAAGCCGAACACTTATCGCTGCCCGATAGTCGCAATTAAACTTGCCCCACCATCTAGTTTTTCACTCGCGCAAATTAAAATCGTTGGCAACAATTGCCATTATTTTTCAACTATTTCCGAGTCGAATATACATAGGAAATAAAGGACAAGAATCGTCAGATACAATGACGACCTTCGCGTGTTCTTTTCAATTTTCCCGTTAAGAAAATCGATTTAATAATTATCTGTCGATGCATACATAGTACATATAAAATGTCAGATATAATGATGTACATATATAATGACACACGTAGCACATATAAAATGGCAGATATAATGGTGTATATAAAATGGCACACATAGTACATATAAGATGGCAGATATAATGGTGTATATGGGCCCAAGAAATGGTTTTTATTAAACCTTTGTTGTTTGAGGCGCAAATTAAAAGGTAACTTCTTGAAGAAATCTAAGAAACCTGAAGAAGAATGTTTGGAGGGAAAGTTCGGTGCTCGATGGATGTTCAAGGTTCCTGGCCGAACTTTCGCCTCCGACCCCCTGGTTCGATTCGCAGGAAGGAAACTCGCTCTGGCTCGAATGGAAAAAGTGAAAGTGTGTTGCTGGGTCAAGTGTGGCACGCAGCGTGCTCGCGCAATCGGCGTTACATTCGGTGGCCTCGTTTTCTTCTCGATAACACGATTTCTAACCGATTCCAATTCCCCCGAATTAGAAGGATCCCGTTGTTTCTTCACGGAGTTCAATAGAAATCTTCTTCTTATAAAAATTGCCGATTTAGTTCGCCGACCGTTGATTCGTGTTTAATTATATTACGACGAATTCCTCGGGGGCCATTTCTGTTTACGTCCCGGGCACATGTAACATTTTCTCGTTCCCCGAGTTTCTTTCGATGCCGGCCAAACAAACACACACACACGCGCGCGCGTCGTGTTTGGTTAAGAATTCGTTAGGAATTCCATCAAAGACTCGTCCGGCCGGCTCGTAAAATCGTCGAACAGAACAGCTGTGTCCGTGGTGTTTGCCCGTACGACGGGGAAATAAATAATCAAACGGTTTTATGCTCGCCGGGGGATGAAATCCGCAGTCGCGGGGCTAAAATCTGGGCCACGCGAATTTCCCGTTTAACATTTCACCGGAAATCATGACCGGCCCACATTTCGCTTATCAAATACCAGAAAATACGAACGCAATTCAAACCGAAATCCGTTCCATATTTCTAACTACAATTCTAATTGCAGTTGCAACATAATTCGGGACTTCCATCAAAATTTCTAATCTAGTCTAATCATATAATTCGCGAATTAAATATTACAATAAATAATTCATGTCTGACTTCGTTGCAGAACCGAAATTTAACTATATATGTATATAAATATATTATATACTGCACACTTCTTTTCTTATATTGTAAAAAATTGTAAAAAAACGTCGCTGAATTTTTCAGGGTCGGACAGGCTTGAAGGTCAGAAGTTGAAGATGGAGAAGAGAACTAGGTTCTGGTTCCGAAAAGGGGGGCGAGGGGGGGTCCAGGTGGGTTTAATAATTCAAACGTTTACCG
>SMSR01008848.1:13114-102222 GCA_019453355.1 Ceratina japonica
TTATAGCGCATAGCAATATTGATCGACTTTTACGAAACTTTGTACATGCATATAACTTACTTACATCTGCAAACGAGACACTTCCAATTTTTATTACAGACCCTAATAAAAAAGTTAAAAACCATGTCCTTTACTATTTTCCTCGCGATTTCAATGAATACCAAGTTTTTTTAATTTTTTGTTACACATTCTACAGTAAATTAAGCTCTCTAAAATTCCACAGAAGATAAAGTTCTTTAATCCAATACTAAAAATCTTATACCGTTTCAAAATGTGTCCGAATATTAATGGAAGTCATTGTAAACACAACAAACGAAATCTGCATCTTTCAGCAGTAGATAACCTCAGTTATTAACATGTATGCTAGTCAAGCAAGCACTCCTTTTCTATAACTAGCATTTGACTTGCTATGTACCAGATGAACCTCCTTAAGGGGAAGGACGTAAAATTGTGCGGTCTATTAAGTAAATTTTTTGCCGCGTGAAAGGCAATCAAATAGTCGTTTCCCGATGGCGGCAATTCATAAACATTCCCGCGGTATCTGCGTTCACGTCTATTAGCATTCCGTCGTGCGGGCGAGGGGAATCGCGAAGAAAACGGCACGTTCTGCAGTTTGTTCCCGGTATTGCGGTTTGAGTAACGCTCGAACGATCGCCGCGGAGGCAACCAGTCAGCCGGGCCGGGCGCGGTGGAAAGTATAAAATGTCAATACGTTTACCGGTGGCCCATTGTTGGGCTTGATCTATGTTTATGGCCGTTTCGGCGGTATAGGTCGCGTTCGCCGCGGAGCGCGACGATACGAAGAAAGCGCGGGTTGTATCTCCTTCTGGTAATGTTCCGGCCATAATGGTACAAAGGCGAGGACGCTGGCTTCTAACTCGCGCGCTAAAATATAGACCGGGGCTCGCTCTCTGCTTCGAACCGTGGCTGTGCGCGTACATTCAAAAATCGAGTCCAGATAAGGCGGTGTATAAATCCGCCGGTCCGTTCCGATTGCCAAAAGTATATCGTAAACTCGTGCGCGTCTCGTTCGCAATTGGAACAATTAACTTCGCCCATAAAAGTGTCCCCTGTTGTTTAATCAGAAATATTTGGAGCAAAATACTTCCGCGAAGTATATACGTCGAGATGCAAATGCGCGAGTTGTTAATCTATTTTATAGGGGGAAATCTAAAATAATTTTCGGAGGGACACGATAAAGTAGCGTCGGTTGCATTTTATTAAACAGCGTTTCATTTAGCGTAGTAGTCGCTTGGCAGTTTTACAGGAAAAGTGGTACGAGCGACGCATTGGTCGGACAGACGGTTGAATGCGTGCTCGAGTTTCCTCGAGACAAAGGGAACGAACTTACACCACGAAGAGAATAAGTTACAGTATAAGGGTTTTTCAAAAAGCGCACAGATGATCTTTGCTCGTTCTCGCGGTCGCGCGGATTGTTTGCGCTCGCCTGGTTGACGAAACGTGCGANGAGCACGAAGAGAATAAGTTACAGTATAAGGGTTTTTCAAAAAGCGCACAGATGATCTTTGCTCGTTTTCGCGGTCGCGCGGATTGTTTGCGCTCGCCTGGTTGACGAAACGTGCGACTCCTTTCGTAAACCCTCTCCAATACGTGGTGGGACATTACACGCGCGGCTGTCTCTAGGCTTGCACGTGCACGGCTCGGGCCCGTGTGTAGGTAACGCCAGCGTCTGGCCGAGGGCGATATCGTTTACGATAATGCATGTGCCTAGTGCAGATCTCTCGGTCGAACGATNACTCCTTTCGTAAACCCTCTCCAATACGTGGTGGGACATTACGCGCGCGGCTGTCTCTCGGCTTGCACGTGCACGGGTCGGGCCCGTGTGTAGGTAACGCCAGCGTCTGGCCGAGGGCGATATCGTTTACGATAATGCATGTGCCTAGTGCAGATCTCTCGGTCGAACGATCGTCCCCTTCGGGTGGTTCCCCCATCGTCGACTCGTTACCTTCGACTTAGCACGTTCACACGCGATATGATACCTCGACGGACGCCGATCCGCTCCGTCGACGACGACGATCTCCCGGCGCCGGTCGATTTCGAAAAATTGAACTATTATAGGACGATGGTCGAATTTATCGTCGCGCCCCTATACTCTTTTCTCTCTCTCTCTCTCTCTCTCTCTCTCTCTCTCTCTCTCGTTCTCCAATCCACGGACGTGTACCTCATGCTGTTAAAGTATTTTCTCATTTCGGGCTATTTTCCGGGCGCGCGCTCGATGCTATCCGGCACGTAGGAGAAAATTGCCGGGCGCAGAAAAAAGGAATTGTAGCGAGCTGTTCGGCCGCTTTGTTCGGTATATCGGCGAGCGGGTTCGACGAGGCCGGAGGGGTTGAGGCGCCGGAGACTCGCCGAGGGAATGAAACCTGATTTAGGACTGCGGTCCAGAAATCTCCCGGGGGACCGTCCTAGCTGACCACCGCGCACTCGCTCCGCTTTCCAGTGTCCCTCTGAGTGCGATCCTCACCCTGCCGCACACCACCACCGACGATCCTCCGCACCGACTCCTCCCTGTCCCACGTCCAACGTCCTCGTGTCCCCCGACGCCAACAAGTGCGACTCTTTACCAACATCGCGTTCGAAATGCGACCGGAATACTAAGGAAACCCTCCACGAGAATTTATTAAAATAAAGAAAAAGTAGCCCCGGACAAATCTTGCCATCAACCCAAGTGGGAACCGACCCCCGCTTTCCCTGTCCTCAAATATTTTTCCAACTCTGCCGAATATATTTATGTAAAAAATTGAATTGCACCGTCCGCGGTGAGGTCTGTCTCGCGTTCACGTGCTCGATGCAGATAACAAATATTGTTCCTTCTCGTATAATATCGAATCCCGCGAGCCCTGTATCGAGCGTATCCCCGTAAACCCCCGGGGCGTAGGGGGGCCTACGGACGGCCAGGGGAAAAGTTTTCGGCAAGAGCCGCAGAAAAGATAGAAATAAAGGGAGCGAGGCAGAAGGAGACGCTCCTGGCACAGCCTGGCGTGTAGGTTACTACGTGCTCGCTCGCCGGGGCATCCCGTGACCGTGGTCTGGCTTAAGGATTCGGGTCAGGCTGTAACCTACCTCGATTGCAAATACAAGGGGGAAACACTCTTGGAAGCGCTGCCAAAACCAAAACTCAAGTGCCACTGGCTACACAGTCGAAACCACCCGTACGCGACGCCACGAAAACGCAAAAATTTAATCGCCCTTCCTCCGCGACTCATTTGCCTTTCCTCCGGCCGCGGCTAATATCAATTCGCGGGCCGAATCTGCTATCGCGGAACAGACGTGCCGAAACAATGCTCTTGGAAACAAGAAAATCTACCGTGTAGTTAGGGAACTGTTCTCGCTGGCACGAGCAGCAACATGCTTGAATTTAATGGATATATCCAAGCAAATTTTTGTTTAACAGACGTTTGTGTTAAGTGTAATAGAAAAATAAATGTTTAAGTATTGTATAATTTCAGATGGTCGAATTTCCTCATGCCTCAGTAAACATTGAATTGAAACGTTTTTTATGACAGTTTCAGAATATACAAGTACTATCTTAGTTAATTAGTAAATTTCCAGTTGACAGAAGCAGATTTTAAAATACAAACTGTGAATTATCTATGAAAGTTCACAGTTTATACATAAATTGTTGCTTCCTCAATTTTACTTAAATGTGGGTTAGAATAAATTTTATAATAATGAATTATGAAGATTGAAGATACTATTCTAAAGATAAAAGTTTATGCTTCATAACATGAATAACTCCTAAATAATTATTAAATCTCCAGTTGACAGAAGCAGATAAATACAAATTGTGAATTATCCATAAATTGAAATTTTGCACTTTATACATAAATTACTGCTTCCTCAATTTTACTTAAATGTGAGTATAAATTTTATAATAATGAATTATGAAGATTGAAGATACTATTCTAAGGGTAAAAGTTTATGCTTCATAACATGAATAACTCCTAAATAATTATTAAATCTCCAGTTGACAGAAGCAGATAAATACAAACTGTGAATTATCTATGAATTGAAATTTCACACATTATACATAAATTGTTGCTTCCTCAATTTTACTTAAATGTTAGCATAAATTTTATAATAATGAATTATGAAGATTATTGAAGATACTATATTCTAAACATAAAAGTTTATGCTTCATAATACGAATAATTCCTAAATAATTATTAAATCTCCAGTTGACAGAAGCAGATAAATCCAAACTATGAATTATCTATAAATTGAAAGTTCACACATTATACATAAATTGTTGCTTCCTCAATTTTACTTAAATGTGGGTAGGCATAAATTTTATAGTAATGAATTGTGAAGATTGAAGATACTAGTCTAAGGATAAAAGTTTGTGCTTCATAACATGAATAATTCCCAAATAATTATTAAATTTCAAATTGACAGAAGCAGATAAATACAAACTGTGAATTATCTAAGAATTGAAATTTCACACTTTATACGTAAATTGTTGCTTCCTCAATTTTACTTAAATATGGGTTAGCATTTATAATAATGATTCATGACAATTACTGAAGACATACTATCAATGTTTATGCTTCAATAAAAGTTTATGCTTCACAATATGAATAATTCCCAGGTTTTGGTATTAAAAAAGGGGTATTCCACGAGCTGAATAATTGCGTGAAACGTATCACGACAGGTGTCGTACGGTAAAACAAATTGCCTTCCTAACTTTCTCAAGACGCGTTTCCCGCAGAGGAGGACGGTTGCCGGGGACGTCACGGAAAAATAGCACGCCTTTTGTCACCGGATATGAATCCTATTGAGCATACTTGGAATATGCTCGGGAGATCCAGTAGTGGCGCAAGAATGCACCCTCGATGCGATGAAAGCTCGTTGCTTAGGCACTGAAGAATGGCCCGACATACCGCACGAACCTCCTTGCCATCTCTTTTTTGCAAGCTGTGCATTCCCGTCTTATTACGAATAGGTATAAAAGAAATATAATATTCAAGCGGGCGAGGGCTGAATACGTTCTAGACCGTCAACCATGAATTACGCTCCCTACATGTGTCTACCTAAAATGTTTGCTCACAACCTGAGTCATTCTACTTGACTTTCATCCACGGTGGGGAAAATTGCTACGATTTCAAAACGGTGTCAAAATAAAATTTTAGGACAATCGTTATTTAAACGCGCGGTGAGTAAACTCGGCGCGAAAGATTTCGAAATATTTAGACACGGTTTCGTACGTCGATTTCGCCTGAGAACACGAACGTCCGTCACGAGAATTCCGCTTATCATACTCGCTGGCATGATTCTCACGTTTGAAACGAACGCGTGCGCCCCGGCGAACAAAGGATCGCCGGGTAGAAAGCGTACGGGCCGCAGTTGGCTGCGTTTCCGTTTCGCCGAAGGAAATTGATGTACCTGGTTGATAAAGGTAGAGGTCCGCGGCGCGCGGCCACACGATCGCCGAGCGCTCCACGCTGCCTGGTTGACTCCGCGTGCTTGCGGATCCGAGGAGACTCAACGAAGAATCGCGAGCGACCACGCGGTTCCGATGTCTCGTCTCTGGCGATGTCGCGGCAGCCCCGGATCGTTTCCCTCCTCGAAGCGCGACGACTCTCACGAGGAGCCCTCTTCGTCCTCTTCGACGGCGGTGTCTGCGATTGAACGACGACGATGCACCGTCATCCCTCTCCTCCTAGTCGCGACATGAAAACGGTACGCGCGCGTCGCGATCCTCGAGCAGCGGGACGGCAGGACGGAAGAGTCGTTTTCGACGAAGGAGATCCGGTTCACACGGTTTACTCCGTATCGCTTCGGCCGTGCACTCGCGTCGCCGATCACGTATACCCGCCGTTCGCCGAGCTTTCGTTATGGGACATCAATAAAAATTCAACGGGCACACCGGTAACCGGCAACTCTCGAACCGATCGCGCGTAACTCGTTTCGACGTGAGGAACATCCGTGAGTGTCAGCGAGAGCGGAGCGTCGCCGGGTAACAAGTCCGACGACCACGTGAGCTAGGAACGATCGGATCCACGTGTCGTCGTCGCCGTCGTCGTCCTCGTCGTCGATCTCCGACAACTGCTATCAGACACCGGCGAGATCCGTGAAACTGTTGCGATTATTCGGCTGATCCCGCGGCGCGACCCGATGGACTAACAAGGGGCTGGTCGTCTTCGATCGTAAAACGCGGAGCGACACTATTAAAACCGGATGGACGAGCAGTAAAACCTTATCCCCGTTTACGAGGGGCGACTCGGTACGATTAAAGCGTAGGGGCGCGTAGTCAGTACTCGCGGCTCTCGGCACGTGTATCACCAAATATCGATAACAAACAACAACAACAATAACAGCACTATCACCGTACGAGGGAGGAGGAGGAGGAGGGGTAGTCCCTTCGGAATCGTTCCTCCGCTAGCTCCGCAGCAGACGCTCCTCCTCGTGCTAGGTGTCAGCCCCCTCGGAGATGCTGGTACCGCCGGTGAGAGCGTCGACCGCGTGGCTACCGACCGTACTCCTTGTCGACGTAGTCGTACTCATCAAGAACGGGGTCCGTCACCTCGTCAGCCGACGCAAAATCGTCTGACCCGTTTCGCCGGCCGCGCGAAAACGACAAATCTATCTCGGCGACGACACCGTCTCACAATTCCCGTCCGGCCGCACACTCTCGTGTCTCCCAAGTGCTCGAATCTGTTCCACCGAATCGATTGTCTCGTGTGTTCTCACGTTTTTTTGTGATCGTCGCGACTCTCGTCCCGGCGAACGGGAAGAAGGCAGGGGACGAACCGTTTCCGCGTATCCGTCGTACGCCGCGAACCCGCGGCCCCGACTGTTTCTCTGTAGACGCGTGCGACGACGGACAATCCCGCTGGCGTCCGCGTCCAGCTGATCGTGTTGCGTGACGCGATTAAACTCGTNATTCCCGTCCGGCCGCACACTCTCGTGTCTCCCAACTGCTCGAATCTGTTCCACCGAATCGATTGTCTCGTGTGTTCTCACGTTTTTTGATCGTCGCGACTCTCGTCCCGGCGAACGGGAAGAAGGCAGGGGACGAACCGTTTCCGCGTATCCGTCGTACGGCGCGAACCCGCGGCCCCGACTGTTTCTCTGTAGACGCGTGCGACGACGGACAATCCAGCTGGCGTCCGCGTCCAGCTGATCGTGTTGCGTGACGCGATTAAACTCGTACGACTCAGCAACCTCGGCTCTGCCTTCTTTGCCAAAACGTGGAGATGGTGTACACTGCGGTCGCTCTCCGCACACTGAGGATAGCTGACGTCATGAGCCCACCACGCGGAGGTGGTCTCGCGGAGCGAGCGTTTCGCGCCGGCGCCCGCGGCGCTGCAATCCCTATAGATACACGGGAACAGTGGTGTGTATACCTATCTCTCCTACTCCCGCCGTGCCGGTATACTGTGCCGGTCGCCTATATATCCCGCGCCGCGCCGCGCCGTCCGCCTACGTCGACGGTTCGACTCGTTTCTACCCACGACCAGAGACCGAGTAACGGTTTTACCGTCGACGGAGGAGCTAACACCTAATGGAGTTTTACGTTACGCAACGTTGGACACGGTCAAAGAGGGCAAGCGCGCGCACCAAGACACCAACCGACCGACTCTTCACCCGGACGGACGGGAACAACCGAGGACCGCGTTCCACGTGAATATCATGCCACCCGCTAATCCGCTGATCTGGCCATCGCGATAATTCTGACAAAGACGTTTCATCCCCCGGGAGGTACTCTTCGAGATGTGATGAAATCGTTCGACCATAGTCGAATTATATTTAACCCCTTCCCGTGCCATTTAGCTCGGAAAACTTCGGGCCTTGTCCATTCTCAAATCGTTTTCCTCCGTTTTTTATAATCATAGCAAATTTAGCACATTCTCGGTGGACATGAGATTGTAACCAAGAGTCTAATTCGTGATACCCACGTTTGCTACAAAATTATGATCACGAGTCAGACTCGTTAAAATATGGCAAGGGGTTCATATAAAAGCTGTTAATGCGAGAATAAAAGGGATGCAGGTTTTTTAATAGAATATAGAATTTAATAGAAGATACGATGAAATCATTCGATCATAGTCGAATTATATTTAACCCCTTCCTGTGCCATTTAGCTCGGAAAACTTCGGGCCTTGTCCATTCTCAAATCGTTTTCCTCCGTTTTTTATAATCATAACAAACCTAGCACATTCTCGGTGGACATGAGATTAAAACCAAAAGTCTAATTCGTGATACCTACGTTTGCTACAAAATTATGATCACGAGTACGAGTCATGATATTTATAGTATAGAATTATGATCACGAGTCAGACTCGTTAAAATACGGCAAGGAGTTAATATAAAAGCTGTTAATGCGAGAATAAAAGGGATGCAGGTTTTTTAATAGAATATAGAATTTAATAGAAGATACGATGAAATCATTCGATCATAGTCGAATTATATTTAACCCCTTCCTGTGCCATTTAGCTCGGAAAACTTCGGGCCTTGTCCATTCTCAAATCGTTTTCCTCCGTTTTTTATAATCGTAACAAACCTAGCACATTCTCGGTGGACATGAGATTAAAACCAAAAGTCTAATTCGTGATACCTACGTTTGCTACAAAATTATGATCACGAGTACGAGTCATGATATTTATAGTATAGAATTATGATCACGAGTCAGACTCGTTAAAATACGGCAAGGAGTTAATATAAAAGCTGTTAATGCGAGAATAAAAGGGATGCAGGTTTTTTAATAGAATATAGAATTTAATAGAAGATACGATGAAATCATTCGATCATAGTCGAATTATATTTAACCCCTTCCTGTGCCATTTAGCTCGGAAAACTTCGGGCCTTGTCCATTCTCAAATCGTTTTCCTCTGTTTTTTATAATCATAACAAACCTAGTACATTCTCGGTGGACATGAGATTATAACCAAGAGTCTAATTCGTGATACCCACGTTTGCTACAAAATTATGATCACGAGTACGAGTCATGATATTTATAGTATAGAATTATGATCACGAGTCAGACTCGTTAAAATACGACAAGGGGTTAATATAAAAGCTGTTAATGCGAGAATAAAAGGGATGCAGGTTTTTTAATAGAATTTCAAATCTGATCGCAGAAAGAAAATGCTTGATTTTGCAGATGAAATCTCGATGAATCAAACGTATCTTAGCGAAACGATACTCAAAACTATTTACCTCGGCTGCGAGAGGAAATCTTGCCCGCAATATTTTTCCGCGGAAACGTTTCAATTTCACCGGCTGGTAATAGATCAACGTCATAAGTGATTTTAACAGAAACGTACACCGATCCTTTTGCTTTTTACCTAATACTTTTTTGGAAATCTATTTATAAATAACGTTTCTTTATATAATGGAATTATCGAAAATATACAGAATTTTTTGTCCCTATAAATCGTGGCCATGGTTTGCCAATACAATGCATGTATTGTCGGTGAGTTTAATGATTTACAATCCTCTGGGCAGTTGTATTTATAGTATCCGATTTGTGTCCAAGTTAAAAATATCGCACACTTGAAGAATTGATTTATAATAATATACATTACGGTGGAGAAACGGTGGCACAATCAATTTAGGAGACACGAAGATGGATGGCGCGCAATTACTATCCATTATGTTTTCTTCGAGCCATATCGTTTCCCCTTAACTTTTTGCCCGGGCCCGGGGAAAAAAACGAATGCCGGATAAAGATCGTGCGAGTATCCCTCCCGCGGTGATACCCGTGATCCTTAAGGTGATTTTTCACAGACGGGAAACCGCGAGCGAGGGATTTCAAAGAGAAAACTCGCAAGTCCCTTCGGACCGTCGTTACGGGTAGAAAGTTTCGATGGAAGTTGTGGCCTAACTCCGTTAACTCCGCGGAAGACGATGGAGAAATCGACAAATCCAAGACGAAGGATCGGGTGCCGCGGCGTGCCGGGCGAAAACGCCCGGATCTTTTTGCGGATTTTTAAATTCAGATATTAGGATGAATGGGATCCGCGTCGGATCCCGAGCCGGAAATCCGACCACCGCGCACCGTACATTTTGTTTAGCAGTATACACGCATACACGTATATTCGGGGTAAATTATTCGCAGTTATCGTCGGCGCGGGTGGATCCGGAGGTTGAGGCTTGAGAATCGCGCACGACGGATACAAGTAGCCTACTTGTTATACGCGGGCCACCTGGTTTAAGTGCATGTCAGTTAGTATGTAGGTTGATGCAGTAGGAATAGAACAGTCAAGAAGAGCAAACGAGAGCGGGGTGGGGAGAGGGACAAACAACGGGATACAGAAAGGGTGGAAGGGAAAGGAAGGAGGAAAGAAAGAACGAAAGAGAACGGCCGCCCGTCAATCTCTTTTTGGTCCCGTCTCGCTCGTTCCCGCTGGCCCTCTCTTTCGCTCTTGGTCGCCGGTGGTGTTGGGTGGGCTGATGGTAGGAGGTGGATGGAAATCAATAGCCCTGAATAATGAACCCCAAGGCAGCACCCTCACTCCCGCTCTCCACGGTCTGGAGCAGTCTCTCATGCATCCTCTCATTCCAAACCGAGAGAGAAAGGGCGAGAGAGAGGGAGAGAGAGAGAGAGAGATGGAGACGGGGAGAACGAGAGAGGAAACGGTTCCCTCTCCGTCTCGTACTTTCGTTTTCTCTTCCCGTCTCGCTTCCGCTTCCTCCGATCTCCTACGAGCTCTCGCTCTCTGCCGGCACACCGCATCGGGGCCTACCCGATCCCTTCTCCTTCTCAACACCCGAAAGGAGGTGTTTGTGTCCTCTCCTAGTCCCCAACTTTGCTAGGAGACCCCCTCGAACCCAATTCGGATAACCGACGGAAGAGGAGGAGGAGGAGCAGGAGGACACGGAAAATGATTACCCTCCTCCTCTTTCTCCTTCAACCTCCTCCTCTTTCTCCGCGACGGATCGATGGTCGTCGAGCACCTTGGTTCGTGATTCTCTTGGATTCGGATCAATATCTACTTTAGCATTGCAATAAAATGGTCGGACAGCGCGTTATGATAGCCCACTCTCTTATCGAGTATCCGTCGGAGAAGCAATTTCGCGACCGCTAAATTTATTTGTAATTTCGATCGGACGTAAAACGTGTACATTACGAGGATCCAGGGAAGACGGAGAGAAATATAATGCTCGGAGGACGACGCAAATCAAACGGGTACACAGGAACCCTTGTACCCCGGGCCCCGAGATAAACGGACAGCGACGGATCCGACGCGACGGCGCGATCGAACAATGATCCTCGTATCGCAATTAGGGCCAATTCGGGATTAACATAATTATCTATTCGCCGGTGGGAGCAGTCGAAGATGGAACTCTGAGAAACTGCAGTCTGATGTTTTCATCCGAACGGAGGGAGAGAGAGAGAGTTTCGATACGATAACTAGAATAAATAGACCCGTCAATTTACATAGTCGTTAACGGGCATAGCTGGCAAGCCCTTATCGGCTCCTGAACCTCCTGACCTAGCCAACGCGTTCCATGTTATTCCTTACGCTAGCTCCTACACCTCGGTAACTTCAAGGCCCCTCTATCCCGCGGCACACACACCACCGGCTCGGATCCTTACATCCAAAGGGGACGCTTATTAAAGATCGATCGGGGACACTGCAGCAATTCCTGGTTACTTCAACCAATTGAAAGTAACCGGATAGCTGAAAACGTTGGCCTGAATGCAAACCCTTGCAATTTACCAACGCCCATATTGTTCCTACAGGCCTGTAGCCCCGGCGATGCATCCGTAACGACGGCTAAGAGCCGCAGTTTAACGACATTTACAATTTAGATACGAGGAGTGTCGCGAACCGTCCTACCTTTATATCCGATCCCGAATGATTCGATTATTAAAAGTATTCGATATTCCGTCCGCGACGTATTATTGACTTTCAGACGAGGCACACACACACACACACACCCCGAACGTGTGCGCGACCAATGAAATAGGATGAACTAACGTTCATTTCGCAACCGTCCCTCTTTTATCACCGAAGCTCCATTCTCCGCGTCGTATACGTGTATGTACGCTCGCCGCCGCTATATTGCATCCGCTTGTTTTAAGAACGGCGAGNGACGTTCATTTCGCAACCGTCCCTCTTTTATCACCGAAGCTCCATTCTCCGCGTCGTATACGTGTACGCTCGCCACGCCGCTATATTGCATCCGCTTGTTTTAAGAACGGCGAGTCGGGACGCCGATTGGAAAATATTTTTCTCGGTAATCAAACGGAACAACACCGTCGCCCGGTTTACCCGGCGCGGGCTAAGAGGGACCGAAGTGAATCGACGGAACGAGCCCGAGGAAAGGCGGCGGGGTGGTAACGACTATGCAAATTTCATTTGGCTCGGCTCAATTCTTCACACACGGAAGATTAAGACATTAGACCAGCCCGGGAAGGATAGGAGGAGCGAGGAGGGGCAGCGTGCTCGAAGCTGGAAAGTGAATATGTAGAGCGGCAGGAGACGTACGAGAAGAGGAGCTTTCGCCATGGGGTTCGGAACACCGACATACTTCCGCCGTCTGGATTATCTTCGTGCCTTCAACTATGCATCGCCTTCGTATGTTAAGCCCAAAACGATGAGGCTCTTAAATTTTCCGCGGAACTTCGCTCGTTACCGTACATAACTCAGCCCTTCTGATAACCGCAACAATCGTTAATGCCCCGCCGCCGCTGCCGCCGCGCACCACCACGCCACTCCGTCTCCATTCGATTCTGTGCATCGCACTGTATCGTTGCACGCAACTAAGCAACTCCACGGTTATACGAAACGTTTCATCATTCTTTCGCAGAGATAACCGGTTCCGACGGGTCAAAGTTCACAACTAATTTCATAATTCTGTGTGAAATGTATGGCAGACGGAATTATTTTTCTATCGAACGGCGAGAAGAGAATCGGATCCCGAGTCGAAAAAATAATTATGGTTTTGAACCTATTTATCCTACANAGACGTACGAGAAGAGGAGCTTTCGCCATGGGGTTCGGAACACCGACATACTTCCGCCGTCTGGATTATCTTCGTGCCTTCAACTATGCATCGCCTTCGTATGTTAAGCCCAAAACGATGAGGCTCTTAAATTTTCCGCGGAACTTCGCTCGTTACCGTACATAACTCAGCCCTTCTGATAACCGCAACAATCGTTAATGCCCCGCCGCCGCTGCCGCCGCGCACCACCACGCCACTCCGTCTCCATTCGATTCTGTGCATCGCACTGTATCGTTGCACGCAACTAAGCAACTCCACGGTTATACGAAACGTTTCATCATTCTTTCGCAGAGATAACCGGTTCCGACGGGTCAAAGTTCACAACTAATTTCATAATTCTGTGTGAAATGTATGGCAGACGGAATTATTTTTCTATCGAACGGCGAGAAGAGAATCGGATCCCGAGTCGAAAAAATAATTATGGTTTTGAACCTATTTATCCTACAGAAGGATATGGAGGTCGAAATCATATCTGGAGCATAGGAATATAAGAGTAAATTTAATTGTAATTTGAAACTATATCTAGTCGTTATGTCCGCTTATAAAGGATATAGATCTAAAATAGAGTTTATCAAATATAATTTAGTTTCTCAAGTCCTACTTCAAGAGTTTAGGAAAAGATTCTGTAGGTTCATACTAGTCTTTATGAAACCTAACATTGTCCTCAAAAGTCCATTGGTTGGCAACATTCGAGGATATATGCACTGAGAGGACCCCATGACACCTACGTTTTTTTTGGCTCATATTGTAGATCAAGAATCTCTTTTACGTTCACCCAATGTATGACGAAATTATTATTATTATTTTTCTTTAAAAATTTTTTTAAACAAATAACACAAACTTTCGCTTTGTTGCTGTATAAAAAAAAAGTGTATTGTATAAATTAGATTGTTTTAAAGCTTTTTTAAAAGTTTATAATAAGAAGTATAAGAATAAACAGAATAATTCATTTCAGATGCATATCAAATTCAAATGCGCATAGTTTGTAAAATAATTTTATATAACACAGTAAATATTTCAGAGGATCCTAAAAAAATCTTATAAACCCTTAAGGGGGTTCTACCGGTAACAGTTTTAAAATTACGAAGAATCTAAAATTTAGCGTATGAGTAGATTTTGGTTAAATAATGACTGTGTTAAATTTTGGTGAACTTTCATGGGATGAGAGAAAAGTTCTGAAGATTTAAATTTAAATTGTTTTTCGCAAATATCTAAGTTCCTATTGGTCGGACGATATATATGCATAGGATCGAAATTATAGATTGATAAATTCTCTACAACAATCATTCTTGGTATTTTTTTCCTGCGAGTAACGGTTATCAAAATAACACGCGACAAAATTTTAAGTTTTCGAACTAAGCCGCGTATATCATTCTTTCGAAAACTTCAAGTTTTTACCGCGTGTTATTTTGAAAACCGTAGCCCACAAGAAAAAAATACCAAGAATGAGTGTTGTAGAGAATTTATCAATCTATAATTTCGATCGTATGCATATATATCGTCCGACCAATAGGAACTTAGATATTTGAGAAAAACAATTGAAATTGAAATCTTCAGAACTTTTCTCTCATCCCATGAAAGTTCACCAAAATTTAACACAGTCATTATTTAACTAAAATCTACTCATACGCTAAATTTTAGATATTTCGTAATTTTAAAACTGTTACCGGTAGAACCTCCTTAAGGCCTAAAATATAATTTGAGATTTTTTTAGGAACTTATAGGTTCTGATTAGAATTACATCAAATATTAAGTTCTGAGATAACTCTACTAGTTCTAGTCTTTAGATCTAATAGACCTAAACTGGAGTACAGTTAGATTTAGAAGATTCGAATTATAGTTAAATTTTCGACTCGGGATTTCTCCACGGGCGCCCCGGTGGCCAAAGGGATTTTATATCCGACGCGAAACCAGATCTCATTTAAGGAACGAGCTAAATTAGCTTTTCCAATAGACTAGCTGCACGACAGGTAGTCCATGAAAGTTTTATATTTCGCCGGTAGAACGTGTACTCCGTATAGAAGCCTCTCCGAGGGCAAAGAATTTCACGGCTCTCATTCTGGTACGAATGAATCTCGGTGCGGTGAGTGCGGCCTTGCGGAGGATTTCGCGTCCGCTGGAACAACGGCAGAAAATGCATCGCAGGTTATGCTTCCCATCCAGAGGTCCAACCTCCTGCCATGCCGCCGCCGCCGCCACGATGGGAATTTCCATTCTTCGTGTTCGGCGGCCCGGAATTTTCCGGCAACCAGCTTCGACTCGTCGCGTCGCTTCGAAACTTCCTTCTTCCACTATACGTATACTATATATATATATACACGCGCCCTTGCTCCGCGCTTCGTCTTGGCCTCGGCCGGCGCGAGGGCGTAATTTCAGTTTGATACCGGGTCACGATGGCCGCGCGTAGGCCGCGGGGCCGCTCTTCTTTCGGTGTAATAAAGGGCCAGAAAGAAGTAAGAAATGGATAAAGTGCATCGTTGCGCGAGGAAATAAGGCGGACGCGGGGGCTCGGTGTCCTTTGCTCCCCTCGGCGGCGGCGGCGGGCTCTTCTTGCCCCCGATCGAGACAAAGCTGTAGGTATTACCTTATTTCCCCAGTGCCTTGCACTCCCTTCTATCGTACAAATCCTTCTTAGGGGAGAGTGGTTCGCGCTCGCACACTCGTTACCCGTACAATCCGGCGAGGCATTCCGTAGCCGGTTCTCCTTTCCGCGCCGTTCTCTACCCTGTTTATGCCGAAACAATACGCGCGCTCGTTACTTTAATGGATCCTTCTCGTCGGCTCCTCGGCCGGGCAATCCATGACGGAACGGTTACCTCTCCTCTGTTGAACGATGTTTACCGTTCGTTTAGGCCGGGTAAACAATTTAAAAGCTAGTGTACTAAGGATTCGAAAGGCAGCGGAGGATCGGTGACGATGGGATCGGTTTAAATAGACGGTATCGGGCGGCGGCGGCGGCGCGGTATTATTTCCAGGACAACGGTCTACCGTTTGTAAAAGGGGATTTAACGTTCGCGGATTAAAAACAACGATTCCTCCCATTGTCAAATCGAACACCAAATTGTTCTGAATTGTAGCAATTTTCAATGGGCCAGAGGGCGATGTGTTCAACGGATCGATCCCTCGCCGGCGTACGAGAGGGACAGAGAAGAGGCAATGTAGAGAGGCTTGTGGCAAAAAAGTGGGATAACATACGCCCGCGCATGCAGACGAAGAGACGAGCCGGCGAACGAACGAACGAACGAACGAACGAACGAACGAACGAACGGATGGACGAGCGGACGAACGAAATGAACGGACAGACAGCCCTCGTGAACCTCGTGTCGAGAGAGGAGAGAGAGATTGCGGGAAGGCCGGTGGGAGCCGGGGTTGGTTGCCATTGTAATGGCGTGCGCCATGGTCCCCATGTGCCAACCACCCCAACAGCTGAGCCCTTTGCTACACTGCTGTTAAATACGCTGAAACGAGCAAACCGCTCGCGAGAGTTAAACTCGTAGTTATCGCTCGCATCGATATACGAACGTAGCTACGCGGCGGGTACGCGCGTATGTATATGTACGCGTGTGTAAGCGTACGTGCAGGGGAAGGCGACGCGGTGTGAGAATCGATGGACGCGTCCTCTTTAAATCCACTCTACTGCACAAACGCTTGCAATTGAAAGGAAATGATTTCATTTGGTTCTATTCTGCGGCCAGCGGCCGATATCAAGATTTATATTTTAATACATTTAATTGAACGACAAAATGATATACGCTCGTCGCTTAAATTATGCCGACGGCCGCGGCACGATTCCACCGTTCGTTGCATCTCGATACCGTTTGATTGTGAATTGTAGCAGCGAATTGTATTGTGTGCTCGAAACGGTGCCCGCCCCTCGCGGAACGGCCCATGTAAATTCTGTCCCCCGCGCGCGCGTGCCCACGTACGCGCGATCGCGCGCGTGATTGCACGCGCGCGCCCCCGTCACCGTCGAGACCGTTAATTATCTTCTTTCGCCGGTCCGCGGGACTTACGGCTTTGTTNTGTGCCCACGTACGCGCGATCGCGCGCGTGATTGCGCGCGCGCCCCCGTCACCGTCAAGACCGTTAATTATCTTCTTTCGCCGGTCCGCGGGACTTACGGCTTTGTTTGCTCGTTAATAAGTCGCGCCCGTGATACGAGAGGAGAGAGCGACGGGGTGGAAACGGGGAGGAAGAAGAGGGCGGCGGCGACGTCCTCGAATACCGACGACGGGAAGTTGTTAAAGTATCGTAACTAGCCGGTAATTAAGTAAGGATGCTCCGAAGTGGCGGTCAATGGGGCGGGCAGCGAAATAAAGGGGATGCAAAGCGAATTTCCGCGAACAGGGCCAGCAGGGGTGGTAGTTTTCTATTTACCCCGAATTGTAACTCAATCTGTGGAGCAAAACAAATTGGTCGAGTGCCGGGAACCGGAAGGAGAGGACAGCCGCGGACCGCCTGGCGAACGAGGAAGGTGACCCGGCGGGGGCGGACTAACCGTGATCCAGCCAGTCGATGCTGGCCGTGGAGAGTTGAAGAGGTGGATGTATTAGCATTCACAACGACCTTCTGCTGGGTTCGTGCACACGGAACGAAATAGAAAGAAAACGAGGAGAACGGCGCACGAAGATAATACCGACGACGACGGGAGGTGGAGGAGGAGGACGAACGGACGGACGGTTACATCGGGGACAAGGGCCGGAGCGAAAGAGAGGGAAAAGTTGGAGACCGTGACAAGGGACGGGCATCGGGGGGGTAGAAAACGCGGGGGAACGGGCCGCGAGCGAGGGGTGGAGGAGGCTGCGCAGCTCGAGGAATCAAAATATAATTACACGAAGACAGGCCGTAACACGGAGACAGAATCGCGGAGAAATAGACGGGTCTCATTAAAATTGGAGAGCTGTTTCGAAACTACAAGACTGCCGTGTCGGTTGCAGCCTCGACGCCGTTGAGCACTACCTTTCTCCCTAACTCGAGCTCTCTCGCCACACTCTCTCTCCCGCTCCTCTCTACGGGCTCCTCTATGTATCCCGTGCCCGTCCGCCCGACCCCGCGAATATGTTTTGAACGAAAAACTTCGCACAGAAGTTACAGGCAATGTATTGAAGAACCGTGGTGGATGTAAAATAAAAGGAACGCGAGAGGCGCGGGCGTCGAGTGAAGCTTCGCGGCTTGCGGATGTGCATTTTAATGAACCCGTCGACACCGTTCGAGCGACGACGTTATCAAGCGACAACAACCCCTTGAGTGGTTAGAGCCAATCGTCTTTTTTCCCGGCGCGGTGGTCACGACACCTTCATTTTCGAGCACCGCCGCCGCCGCCCGAACGAAATTCGCGCGCGGCTCACGGTTGTTTGACTTGACGAACGTCAATGCAAACGAATGCGCGGCGCCGCCGCCCGTTGCCGGCCGGTGATGCGACTGCCTAATTGTTCGGATGGATACGCGTCGAAACCGTACGCCCTTTTGTTTACTGGAAAACTTCAAATTAGAGGCGCGGGCGCTGCGACGCGGCCGGTGAAAATCGTTTCATAATAGCCGCGCGCGCGCCCGTTTCACGCGCGAACGGAACCCTTTTTTTTCCGGATCGAGTGCTAATGAAAATGTTTTCGCGCGAAAACGCGTGCGAATATCTTTATGTTTGCACGGGCGTTAATTGCGAGGCGCGTAATCCGATTTAAATGTCGGTAATTACGATAACCCAAATAGATAGTGACCCGAGGATAATCCAACAAAAAACGACGGGATGACGGATAATAAGCAAAAATTAAAGTATGCACCGGAGTGTTTGATACGCGCGTACACTGTTATACCTCGATTCGTACGCAGAACGGCTGTCGCGGCTGTCTGTGTGTAATCTTATCAGAGGGATATACATATGCATGGCTTACACCTTTGGCGCGAACGAAATATCGTCGATCCGCGGAGCACGCGCGTAGCAAACCGTGGCAAAGTTGGAAGCGAGAATAATTCGAAAGATTAACGAGCTATTTCCCGGAGAAAAACTCGGGGGGCCATTCGTCAACCATAAATTTCGCGTGCCTACAAAAATAAAAATGTGCTCCCCTCAACGGTTCACCGGGCGCCGGACTTTTGCGCAGCTTATCGGCCGGATATTTATTGTAAAACGGCTGCATTCCTGGGCTACGGCCACCCGAGCGGATTACGGTCATTTTTCCTACAAATTGAATAAACGGAAGCCGCCGGAGGATGCGAGGCCTTCAAGAATTATTTATCAAAATCAACTGCCACTAGCCGACCGAGGTAAATCCGCCCGGCTGAATAATTCTCGCCCTTCGCCGATATTACTATTATCGATCAGAGGGGGGGTCCAAACGGAGCGACGGATCCGTGGCGAAAAATCAGTTTCATAATAACGACGGGGACACCGTCGATGCGCCGAAATTCCGAATAAAATCGGTCCAAGCCGCAGGCTTCTGATGCACAATTCATGAAGACAATCCGCACAGCTCCCCGAACATTGTCTCATTTTTCCAAATGCCTTTATAAAATCCCGAAGCACACAGGCTGCGCGTCACCAGAGCTTCCCTCCTCTCGGTCGCCTCCAGCTTTCTCGCCCCCCTCGAGCATCCCCCTCCTCGCTTATACGGAGAGGTATCGCATAACCGACCCCGTCGTAATTCGAGCGGTCGGGATCGAGTGGAGGCATTAGATACCTCGGCCGCCGCCGCCGCCGTGAAAAGAGGTTGCCGGCGGCGACCGGTGACCGGTGACGTCAGTGTTAAAGTCCCCGTTTCCGGGGCCAGCTTCCGCCGCGGAAACGGCACGAAACGGTCGTGAACGTTGTTCCATTGTATCAGGTTTGCCGGCGTCTGGTGCGCCGCGATGTTCGAGCCAGGGAAGAGATCGGCCGCCTCGCCCGGCCCACCCCCTTTTCGGGGTGAGAAGGAGAGGTTACCGAGGGTGGATAGGGAGGCTTACGGCCGGCCAACAAAGGCCGTCGATCGTCGACGTCGGCTCATCCTCTCGGCGATCGACGTGAATGCCCGCGAAATTTATTGTTTCACCGGCTTAGTCCGCTCTTCTGCGCCCCCCGTGCGCATCGCCTGCCAACCCTTTCCTCCTTTTTCTCCCTCTTTCAACTCCGCCGCGCGCCGCCCTTCCTTCTCGCACCCGCGATCGCCTCCTCTTCCTCCTCCGCCTCCTCCTCCTCCTCCACCCCCTGCTCGCGTCCCCCTGTCCTCGGCCAGAGAGATGCCACGCCATACATCGCGTCGCGCGAGAGACAAAAGAATAAATCCTGATTAATCTCTCAGTCGCGTTTCGAAAGCTACCACGCCGACGATACGACGTATAATGCGTCGTCCGTCCTCCGTACAATGCGACGGGTGCCGTTCTCCGCTGCGATACACATCGCCCACCTATACCCAGTTCCTCTCCCGCGTCCTGCACATCGACGAGCGCGCCCAGCTCCGCTATCAAACGAAAGTGCTTCGTTTCGCGCTTATCTTAGTCGAACGTATGAAATGGATCGCGAGTCGACGCAAGTTATCGATAGTTATTATGCAACGGTATTTACGGCTCGCCGTTGCTTTTACGCCATTGTCACACCTTCCTACCTAATTCTATTGTTCGCACGCGAGTCGAATACGAATAGAAATAATTCTCGACTCGTTTCTATCCGAGTCGAAAATTTAACTATATTTTGAATCTTCTAAACCTAAATGTACCCCAGTTTAGGTCTGTTAGATCTAAAAAGTAGAACCGGTAGAGTTATGTCAGAACTTAATATTTGATATATCTCTAGTTTGTAAAATAATTTTATATAACACAGTAAATATTTCAGAGGATCCTAAAAAAATCTTACAAACACTTAAATAGGCCTTTAGGTTCCCTTCTCTTGCTTGGACAACTAAATTATAACTGCTTTTGTGAACGAACTGAAGGTCCTTAAGGCCTGAAATATAATTTGAGATTTTTGTAGGGACTTTAATCAGAACCTATAAGTCTCTAAAAAAATCTCAAATTATATTTTAGGCCTTAAGAACTTTCAGTTCGTTCACAGAAGTAGTTATAATTTAGTTGTCCAAGCAAGAGAAGGGAACCTAAAGGCCTATTTAAGAATATATAAGATTTTTTTAGGATCCTCTGAAATATTTATTGTGTTATATAAAATTATTTTACAAACTATGCGCATTTGAATCTGATGTGCATCTGAAATGAATTATTCTGTTTATTCTTATGCTTCCTATTATAAATTTTAAAAGAGGCTTTAAAACAATCTAATTTATACAATAGAATTCTTTTTATACAGCAACAAAGCGAAAATTTGTGTTAAAGAAAAATAATAATAATTTCGCCATAAGTTGGGTGAACGTAAAAGAGATTCTTGATCTACAATATGAGCCAAAAAGAACGTAGGTGTTATGGGGTCCTCTCAGTGCATATATCCTCGAATGTTGCCAATCAATGGACTTTTGAGGACAATGTTAGGTTTCATAAATACTAGTATGAACCTACAAAATCTTTTCCTAAACTCTTGAAGTAGGACTTGAGAAACTAAATTATATTTGATAAACTCTATTTTCGATCTATATCCTTTATAAGCGGACATAACGACTAGATATAGGTTCAAATTTGTAAGCGCGAAAATATTCAGGTATCGCCACCTAGCTAATGGCATTCCTAATTAGGTACCCGAAATTGCGTCGAATATTCTGAAAGCAGGATCTGCGGCGTAGTTTTCGTAAGGAATAGAGAGATTAGTAGAATCGAGCGTAGAGTACAGATCGCGAAGGACTGCGTTACTGTTGCGAATACCAAAGTGTGGGAACGAAGGACTGTTCACCGCAAATTAATAATTTGGATTATTGTGGCCGATGGGCTGAGCCTTTCTTTATTAATTTCTTGTAATTATTAAACTGTATTAGACTTATAGTTAATTAAAGTGTTTGTGTAATTAAATCTAGTTTATTAGAGAGAGTGATTTACCAAAAATTATCTTTCCGCCAAATCTTTTCCGATAAGAGCTTACAAATTAGAGTTAAATCTACTCTTATATTCCTATGCTCAAGATATGATTTCGAACTTCATATCTTCCTGCAGCA
Source organism: Ceratina japonica (assembly GCA_019453355.1). Classification (NCBI taxonomy): domain Eukaryota; kingdom Metazoa; phylum Arthropoda; class Insecta; order Hymenoptera; family Apidae; genus Ceratina; species Ceratina japonica. Next base: position 35,158 of record SMSR01008848.1, read on the forward strand.
TAAATAGGTTCAAAACCATAATTATTTTTTCGACTCGGGTTAAAATTAAAATAAATCCTCGCCGATCAGAAGGATAGCCCTATCTCTCACTCACCCTTGTGCATCCCGGTGTACTTGTCCTTCAGCACGGTGAACTCATAAATTTTCCCGAATTCCTCGAACATCGGTCGTAACGCGTCCTCCTCGAGGTGACGCGGTATCTGGCCGACGAACAGCTTGATGGCGCCGTCTCCGTTGCTGGAGGATGGCGACGACGAGACCGGTATCAACATCTCCACGCGCAGCACCAGCTACACAGTCCCCGCCGTGACACGCTCTCTCACCCTCTTCTCCCGTGTCCGCGCGCGTCAAAACTCGTATTCGTATGTGTCGACGACCTTGGACCCGTCTCGCGGCGCGGATCGATCGCGTCCAGCACGTGTTTTCGAGTATAAAAAAAAAAAGGGCTCCGCGATTACTTATCGCGTCGCGCATAAACCACGACCGGCGCCCGGGTGGCAAAGTCAGTGGGCAGTTGACACGTGAGGCGGGGGTCGGGCGGCGGCTTCACGAAGGTGCTCGTTAACTGTCGTCACCGGGGGTAACCGACCGGCGGGGGTACCGGGACGGGGGGGTTGTTGCGGTGGCGAGAGCGTGAAACGGAGGCGTTATTTGCCGAAAGCGGAGTCCCGACGAATAGCGAGGTGGCAGGGAAAGAGGTCGGCAGGACGAGTAAAAGGGGGATGGGGCGCGAGTGCAGTGGAAGAGGAGGAGGAGGAGCAGCCAGGAGGTCCGGTTTTAATCAGGAGCTCGATAAAAAATACACGATAGCGTAATCTTCGTTGGAACGGAAAACAGAGTGACGTGGGGAAGGGTGACAGGACCGAGAGGGAAGAAGGAGCAAGATAGGAAGAGCGCGGCTAGGGGGGGGTGGGAAGCGGCTAATGCGGCTCGTGCACGGGAAAGCGAATACTTAACGAGAAAGAGGGTGAAATAAAGGAAGCCGGTGGAAGCGGTAGTGGACGATGCCGGTCGCACGCAACGATGAATGGCTTTCGAAACGTATTAGGAGAGAGAGACCTTTGAAAAAAATATCTTCCGTCCGGGTAAATTAAGTGCGTGCCACGTCGTTCGTGATCGCGATGGGTACACGGTCGCGATCGTCGCGTGGTCTTTAATACCGACCCGGGGATACCCGCGATGTCCGTGCGCCTGCACTCGTGCCGATTACTAACGGTTACACGTTTTACAATTGTACGAGTAGCGGCCCGATACGCGATGCTTATCGACCCGCCGGTTCGAATCGATAAATGCGCTTGCTGAGTAATGTCCGCGGCCGCGTGAGCATGAACACCAGTTGCTCGGATAGTCCGCAGGTAAGGATATTATAGAAAAGTTCTCCGGACACACACACACGTCAATATTCTAAACACCGATTTACAACTCCGCTTAAACAATGTACACTTAGAAGTAAATACGAGGTCTAACGTGAAGAATGACTAACAGTAACACTTAGATAGACGCCGATCACGATACCGCACTTTCACCAGACAAATACCACTTTGCTGACGAGGTAAACACAGCTGTCAACTTAATCAATTATTCCTCAAGTCTAGTGTCGTATTAATTTTCATATAATACCACGTTGAATGTGATTGAAACTTTTTATCCTGATAACTTAACGGCTTCCTTGCGAACTAGCAAGTCTACTCAAAGAACTCGAAACTATCTGACGACGATAAAACAAGATCCTTTAACGTGCTACTTTCCGTAGAGGCGGAGGTGTTTGTGCTCGCCGGGCGGACTGTTTTGTACAAAACTAGGAAAAGAATCTTAAGCTAAACGATCACAAGCACAGCACGTTCACGATCACGAGGAGAACAGGACTACGACACGGCGCACGAGACACTAAACAATACTGGTGGTTGAACGACCCTCAGCTTGATCCGCACCACGCGTCCTGACGCCATCGTCCACCGGGAAATTACACGCACCCTTCCCCTCCTACGAGCCGCCCCAACGACGTCACCCTATCTCAATATACGAGGGGTGCACCACCCTTATCGAGTCTTTGCCAGGCACGAGGGCGTCTTTGCGCCCTCTTATTAGCCTAGCCAACGGCAGCCTCCGCGTCGACCATTTCCATGGATCGTCCTTAACCTCTGCTGCCCCATTCACCCGAATTCGCGTGGAAATTGGATTTCGCGAAACAACGTTACACCCCCGCGCCGCGCCGTGTCGCGCCGCCGTGGATAGTTGCCTTAAACTCGTTTCCGCCGGCGAAGTGCAAATAGCCTCGAACATTTTAAATTAAACGCGTCATCTCGAATATTTTACACTCTCGGAGGAGTGACCCTTTCTTTTCCCTCTACGTCTCCTAGCTTTTATAAATTCATGATAAAATTCCAGCGTTCACAGTGTATAAACGTAAATTCCTTCGAAATACGATTAGGAAAGAATTTAATTAATTATAAGTAAAAATAACGTAAATAGACGGAATATAAGGGAAATCTAAGCAGTGTATTTCGGTGCACTTTTGCGAGTGTGCACTGCAAGGGGGGTATCCGATGTAGTGGGTAGCCACTCTAGGGGCTCGGTGAGCTGAGTCATCGCCTCGTGCGATACTCGATCGCATCATACTTTGCCGCAGCACGTGTGTGCACACAATTAAACAGCTGTGCGTACACGCACACGTCATCCCGCAGGACACCCTAGTCTCAGCGATTTCTGAACTCCGAAATTCTACACGCACGTCGTGATTGAACGCTACGTTGAAAAACTCACTATTTAACATCAATTTCTAACAAATTCTGATTAAATTAATAAATGAATTGTAATGTGTATGAATAATAATAAATGAATTGATTATATATAATAAAATTGTATTATTAGAATTATTTTAAGAATGTCATTTCGTACTTGGCGCGTTCTTCTCTGCGATTTTTCACGGAAGATCTACGAGCGACGATGTAAGAAACAACGGCATGCATACGTATCAGGAAATTTAATTTCAACATGCATACTTGCTCAGTTTTGCGTTTTATCGACCCATCCTATGGAAAGTCGCGCGGTCCGCGATGTTAATGTAGGTTAAGGATAGAAAGAAATACACCCTGGTGTGCCGTGGAAAAGTGCAGGAGTGGCGCGTAAGTATTACGTTTGCACATTCCTACCAAACTGACAAAATGCCCTTTGTTCCGGGACTGAAGAGAGCCGAGTTCCTAGTTTTACAGAATGTAAAGCATCGTCTTGTTTATACGTTGCATTCACGGGCGGACCGCGATAGAGAAATTCCTCTGGCTAATATTTCGCCATGCTCTCGGTCCCTTGATGAGAAAAACACCGGCTGCGCTTTAATAATGCAGCCGCAAGAAGACCTACTCCGTGACACGCGAAAATTGTGCATTACACGATTAGAGAATTAGACCGTCTCTCATTTGCATCGTTCCCCCCTCATTCGGACGTCCCCCCCCCCACGAAATTCCGATGAATTAATTGTTATTTCCGTTCGACGAAAACGCGTCTAACGCGGTTCCCCGTGTAATTCATATTTCGTTTTTAAGGGAAGGAAGAAAGGAGATGAGAACGGTGTTTCGGCGAAGGTCGGAGTGCGGGAGATGAACTCGACGACGTCGACGTGATTTATGGCCGGAGGAAATTGCCCGAAAGTATACGAATTTCTCGTCGAAGGACGAAACTACAAAACGTGATCCATGAAAAGCAGGGTATCGACCATGGATAACATTAGAAGGATGGCAAGAAATACAAACGAGCTCCTAGATACGGGATAGAAATGAGTTTCCATTCTTACGTACACGCGCGCGCGCGCGCCCCCGGCCCACGGTTACCCGCGCGTTTTACACGGACGATCGCAGAAAAATCGGTACGAAGAAAACAGTTTCTGAATGTAGGGTTTCGAGATGGCCGAACGGCAATCGAGCCGTTTTTCACGGGGAACTACTCCCCGACAGAATTAATCACGCTTTTCTTTCTCCGTCGCTAGTTTCCTCGTACGGGGGGAGAAGGGGGGGGGGGGACCGCTCTCGTATCGTTAACTCCGCGACAAGAAATATTTCACTGGCTACCGAAGAATGCGAACCGAACTATCAACTACCTGCACCGCTGTTAACAATTTTCTTCGTTATTACCAAATACACCGAGACAAGACTATCAAACAAAAAAAGGGAGGGAAATAGCAACCGGTCGAGATTTATATTAGCAGGGGTTCATTCTTGTCACTATCACGCCGCATATTTTCGAGCAGATCGATGTTCGAGAACCATCTCGTATCCCCTGAACTTCCATCCCTTGCCGTTTGCCCGGGAAACATACCCAAAAAATATAACCCGCCGGTATCTGACGCGCATGTCCTAGAAACCCTACCAGCAATAATTCACGCACGGAGGATGCTCTTACCTCGATACCCTTGGCCCGGGAGCGTACGTACATGTATGCCCCGGTATGTATCGCGGGTATCGGCCAGTTTCTTCCTGCGAGAGCGGGCTGCCGTGTATGCGGCTCGTTCCGCAACAGACTCGTGTCCACGTATACAAGAATGTATGCGCAAGTATGATATAACTCACGGTAAAGTTCCAGGCCACTTGTGCCGCGTAAATTATTAAGCATGTGTTGCCTCTGCCTCGACTAAGGGGTGGGGGGAGGGGGAAGGAGCCTAGGGTAGCGGATACAAGAGGACGAAAGGTCAGAGAATCAGGAGAGACTCTCAAGGAAGAAAGAGGGAGAAGAACGCTTTGACTATATATACCTGGACTGCTGGTCCGCTAGGAAAACGAGAGCCAACATGTCTACTGGTGTCGCCACAATGATGAACACTTAAAATTTGGCAGAACTAAACGTGCAAATCAGTGTAGGTTGTACACTGCTAAATGATTGTACACCTGCAAATTCTAATGTCATACATAAAAAAAGTTGTGGAGCTTTGCGGTATCCAAGAATATGTACTTTTAAAATATGTAGCATAGCAGAAAAAGTGTTCAATATTTTTCGATTAGAAAATAAGATATTAGTTAAGAACTCAATAATATATAGTATTTCATTTTATGACAAAGTCCTCTTTCATCCTTTTACGTTCTGAAATATCCTTCATTTTGAATACGTAAAACAAAGTTTAATTAACAAATATACTAGATCCACAGTTTAAAAAAGAACGGGAAGAGAAAAATTTGAAATTTCTAAGGGCTTAGCTATACTGTCTATTGTATTTAGATTGTAAGGGAGATAACTTTCGTTATTTTTAGATTGTAAAAGAGAGTTAGGTTAAACGAACTGTGTTCAGGAACCTTTTGTATTTAACAATAAATTGATTAACTAACTAACTACTGTCTATTGTACACCATTTATATTCAGTGCTTTAGAATTGTCGCTCTTTGGTCACGTGTAGGTGTTGAAGGCGGAGCTTAAGTGTCTCACACTGTACAGTGTTGGCATCGCGTTTTTAACATGGACATTGCATTAACATGGACATGAACTATGCAACTGGCAGTCCAGGTATATATAGTCAAAGGAATAACGTAACCGAGCGGTTTCCGTTTTGACCTCTTTGCCGATATCTCTCTCTTCCCTTCTCTCTCTCCATCTATCTGCTCCTTTCTTTCCTTCTTTGGGATGGAGCACCATTGTAATGCCGCGTAATGCAATGCAATGCGATCTAAGTGAACTTTGGCCGGGTCGAGCGCATGCATATTAGCCTCATCGCCAAGTAGCACTGCCACAACCATCTCTTGCGTATCCTCCTGCCCACCTACTACCCCCGTCATCCCCCGCCGATTCTGACCCCTTGCTCTCCTTCGCGCGTACGCCGCGCACTCACCCTCCACCACCCGGCTGGTAGCTAGCTATATTCCTCGGCTCGGTACGGAGGACCGAGGTACCATCCCGACTCTCATCTAAGGCCGACTTTAATGCACGAGGGTGCCATGGGATTTGCCGGATTAGCACCGAGAATTAGCAAGCAGATGCGGCAAGATGCTACCCGCCTCCGACATCCCGAAAATTATTTGTCGCTTCGTCGCTCTGCTTGCTCTCACGCATATGTTCACTGTTATTAGAAACAGTTTAAACCCTCGCGCCGACGCCGCCGCGGCATTATATTCATATGCTAATGCGATACGACGCCGGATAACGGGAGAACTTTAAATTCGAGATTTCACGCGGATAAGAAGTTATTTATTCAGATTAGATTACGCCGCGCCCAGTTTTATTGATTCCGTACGCACTTCTTCGTTTTCTCTACGATTCGATACACGCTGTAAATCTGTTCCGACGTCGCTTATTACGTAACGTGACGTTCGGTCATTTTGCAAGGTAATAAAGATGAATATGCAACGAGCTCCATTTCCGTAGACCTCGATATCAATGTAATTTGTAAGATACCTTTCTCGGTAGATTGGGACTAATAGGATTAAAGCGTCGAACGGGGTCTATTCGTCTATTCCTGTTACAATTCCGGTGAGAGCTTTTACGGTATTGTTTTGCGCGCGGCCTTTTCGTTAAGACGAGTGGCACCTTTGCAGCGAGAGCACGCGTTTCTTCTGTCGCCTCTCGCTTTTTTCTCCGCATGTTGATTTACCGACGGTAATTCCGTTAAGAGGACCGAGTCGCCGATTTACGACTCGTCGAATGTCCTTAATTCACTTTCCTCCACGTGTTACCCCCGTTTCCGTATGGACCGCAATTCCTCACTCGGTTATCGCGCAATACCGGCTAGTTAAAAATGATCCACGACGATTTCTCCAAGAAATATGCGTTTTTTTTGCATTCATGAAGGAAATTCTTCAGAAAACTATACTTTGAACAAGTTTCTAAAGTCATTTGTTGCGGGACAAAGGACGAATCGATATTACCAATCGCTCGATGACCGGGCTCGGTCCTCAGCGAGAGAAAGGACCGCGGTATAAATTTGCCATTGGTCATTTCACCAATGCATACACTTGAACATTTGAAAATTGTTTGAACAAAACCGCGGCGGCTACGCGCGGTATTCGGGTGCTTTGATAACCATACACCCGCAATATGGCGGTTACGTTAACAGAACGCTTCTGTATGCCGCGCCCAAACAACAAATATTTATGTATTCTTGATGACGTGGTGATCGGCCGGCCAACTACCAATCAATTAACTCCGTTTCGATCCGAAAAAAAATAAAACCGCGTATTGTATTTGACCGGCAGGACGCGTAGCAAATTTCTCGAAAAACGATCGGTTACTGGGTCAGCGCGAAGTTTCGACGGCAATCAAAACTATAATTATTATAGCAGCAACTTTATCTTCTTATTTATGGCGGGCAATCAATTTGGCTGCTGCTGTTTATAATTAAATCAGAAATTAAATTACGGTCGCCTATGCACATATAATTACAGTAGACCTGTAATTGGAAACGAGAATGCACTTATAGGCTATAATTACGTGTGCATAATATACTCGTTGAAATGCAAAATCCCTTATTAAGGTTCTGCGTTCGATTAACTTCGAATCAAATTTATTGTTAAATATAACGCGCAGTGGTACTTTTAATTAAAAACTGATCTATTTCTAATGAACTAATCTCGGTTCCGTTACGATAATAATCAGATAACACGTTTTGCAGCCGTCCTCTATTTATATGGCAGGAAAAATAGGGGGCGAGTAACTTGGAACGAGTTTCAGATTCTTTCGTACGGGCAAGTTGGAACATTTCGAAATTCCGGCATTCAAAACTCTCGCCGCGTGCTTTCTAATTTCCGATCGCTCCTTCTTACCTACTCCCACGCCGAACTCCGGGCATTTCGCAAGAGCTTGCACGGCAACGCGCAATCTAGATAGCGAACAACAGCACTAGCAACTTCGGTAAACCTTGAGCCTGTATCCAGACTTATATTAGAAGCGCGAAGTATCATGCTTTGAGAATAAATAAAATTGATCGTAACGAGAAGATTCTTTAATTAGAAAGTTCAACAAACACGGAACGTTCTAAGCTCTAAAACTATAAACGTTGTAAGATCAAGTTTCCCGTTCGTATTTAAACTACCGGATATTATATCTAGCAGCGCATAACAGTTATGCTGTTCAAATTTTACCTGTGCAAAGTCAGAAGGATAAAATTAGAAGTCACACGTCGTGGCTGTCAGCGAGTGAGTATCGCTTATTAATTTCCGTTCGCATTTGGCAACAATTAGATGGGACGTCAACGTCCACGTAATTGAAGTCCAGACTGTCTGATTTACGAAAAAATAAGCGATTGGTCCGTGAAGCAAAATCGTTACGTCAAACGCCCGAAAGAACTCTGCAGACCGAAACTGCGCATTTTTTATTTCACGGTTTAATAAGATTTGAGGTAGGAAAAAATAGGACGACAGGAAGTACCGGGTTGGTTACGAGCCGGCCTTCTACCTATCCGCTTATGCCATTCTACGTACGTATATACATACGAGTTACTCCACTTTTCGCGTTTCCAAAACTCTGAATCATTTATCCGTGCTCAGCCGTGCATGCTTTGCTACCCTCTGCTACGCTTCCGTCTGGCAGCGGCCCTCAGGGACGCGAAGAGATGCAACAACTAAGGTTCGTGCACATCGTAACACATTCGTCTTCCAACGGAACACGCCGGCCTGAGACTTGGAACAACAACCGCAGAGAGAAAGGTCGGGCCGCGTTTAGAATTACCATTAGGTGCCGTTAGCGGAGCATCCTGTTGTTTCGTCACGGATGGTTATATCGGTTCCTCCTCGTTAATTCCGGCCGAGAATAATGCTTTAGGCCATCTTCGAGCGAACGACCGGGCCGCGATGGGGTATACTTTAGGTCTTACATCGAATTTGCATGAAAATGATAGAAGCCACCGGTTTTCAAGGATACCGCGCCGAGCATAATGGTAATATTTAGCATAACAATTGTTACTGCCAAGCAGAGAGGACGCGTATTTACAGGAATAACGCGATAGAAATGTAAGTCACAGAATTATAAAAAAAGAGAAGAAGAAGAAGAAGGAGGCGGAGGAGGAGGAGGAGGAGAACCCGGAGGAGCTCCCGGCCGTTTCACTCGACCGTTCATTAAATTCGCGTCCCGCGTTTTAATGAAAGTGCATACAAAGTTACCAAACTAAAAGGGGCAAGAGGAGGCTGGAGGATCAATATTGTGAAAATGCTTTAAGGTATTTTGTTACCAGACCTAAATTAAGAAAGCACAAGGAGGGAAGAGAGAGGCTGAAATGAAAGTTGGTGTTACGGCCGGGGAATAAAGAGCCGCGCGGCAAATAAAAGGAGCCGAACGAGGGACAGAGAAAAATGTGGACGATGCTTCCGTCATGAAATAAGACTCCCCGGCGCGGCGACGTCGACGACGACGACGGCGACGGCGCTCACGGAGGGACGATACCTGGCCGCCGTCGTTCTGACATTCTCGTACGAAGGGTTGCACCCCTGTGTTACCGTCTACAATACAGAAGAGGGCCCCATTGTGACCTAGAAGTCAGTATCTCGGAGACCTCTCTCAGCCGGCATCCGTCAGAGCGTATTACGACCCCCCCTTCGCGGCAGTACTCGGTTCCTGCGCCTCTGTCTCTCTGCCACACCTCCGTTCAGAACTACCCCCATTCGTCCCGACCTCCGCAAGACAGCCATTGTGTTCCCTATTAATTACATTGCTTTACCACCCTAGCAGCGCAGGGCCCGGAGAGAGAGCGAGAGAGAGAGAGAGGAGCGGTTTAGGCCACGGTCTAAATACTGCGGACCGAGCCGTGAGGTACAGTCTCGTCAGGGTGCACGAAAACACGTTCATAGATTGTCAGTCCGGGAAATTGGCTAATTCATCAGAACGAGTTTTCCCCATTAACTCGGTTCGCCGCGATTTAATTGCTCATTTACGTAACTTCGCCCGGGGTTTGCGGAACGCCATTGAAATGGGAATTCCTTTGACGGAAACACTTTTTCCGACGACGGAGCACGCGGGGGGAGGGGAGGCAAAGCCGGTTACTGGAATAAAGTTTGATCGTTCGCGGACGCTGTTTTATTCGAAAGAATATCGGGGCGCTCCCGTGATTCTTGCCGTAGAATAGACGATAGTGATTCGGAATACGCAAATGCGCTGCCGTCCTGACGCGGTAAGCTCGGGTCCCGACTATCGCGGACGCGACACGAATAAAATTCTCTACTTCCGTAACGGAGGAACTTTACCGAGTGAAACTAGTCGTGGAACGCGTTAGCCTGTTTTCATCCGGTAACAATAACGGAAAACTCGTTGCTTCAGACTGCCATGACAGAAGGATAGTAGAGGAAAGGGTGGCGCGCGGGCGGCACCGGGCCGCGCGTTCTCCAGGCGGGACGTTGATGCTGATTCTCGCGTGTTTATCCAGCTCTCTCTAATTTATTCAATGTGTGCATTCACTTCGCATTGCCGCTCTGTACGCTCTCGTGAACGCAGTTAGGATTTAATAGCGCTCGTTTTACTGACAAACTCGCCCGTGTACAACGCTAGTGCGAAGCCGCGTTCGTGACTGGCGAAAACTGGATTAACGCCAGAAGATGTGAAACCTGGACCATTCTGATAAACCTAAACGGAACGGAGCATAGACAGGGGCGGCGAGAAAACCGTCGTATACGAAATGAAATGAGAACAGTAACTCGAGATATAAAAGGAACAAAGCGCAGCGGCGGCGGCGGCTAACTGGCGGGGAAAAGAATTCGGGACGAGCCAGAGAGGAGGAGCAGCCCCGGTAACTTGAGACGTAAACGAGAAAAAATAATTTTCATCCGTCGTTAACGATATTTTATTCCGGGGATATTTATCGTCAAACGGTTCCCCGAAATACGTGATACGGAATTCGATACGCGGATTGTCGTAACTGATTTACGAGCGGCAACGGGGCACGGCGCCGCGGGAACTTTATGGAAGACTCGTGCATACAAAAGGTGAAAAAGAAACCAGGAGGAAAACGAACCTCGGAGTGAAATAGAAACGAGGAACGGGGGCGCGCGAGACGCGCGCGGAGTTTAGAGGGAACCCGGCGACGGCGATGCTCGGTACGCGAAGGCAGCCAGCCACATGTTGCTTTCTTTTAAACGCCAACCTTAATATCGACAAACGGGCACGGGGACAGATCTGCGAACGCGACAGTAACGCGCGCGTATGCCGCGCGAATTCTATACGCCGGCGGTTACAATCGAAGCGCCGGTGAACGCGTAACATTGTTACGCTGTCTCAGTTTCGAGTTCAGATAACGTATCTCGCGCCTTCGATATCATTCTCACACCCCCGATCGTTCGCTGACGTGGATCGTGTGCATGCGCCGCCGTCCGCATTTCACGTCCGCCGGTGCGGCAAATATTGGCGAGCGCGATTGACCCGAAAACGGGGAAGAAGATTCGTCCGTTTCGCCGCGAACGGTTGTGTCAGGACGCGGGGTCCTGAGCAGAGGGAACATTATCCGACAGACCGGAGTGATATCGGTTTTAATGCGAGGTGGGCATTAGCATTAATTTGAGTTACCGTTTATTTATAATGGGTTAATGTTAATTTACGAAGTAGCCGGGCCTGCCTCTGCCCTCCGAACACAGTTCTCCCCCCAACCCCCGGCCATCCGCGACTAAAAGCATTGTTTCGAGCCGTGGTTTTGTGCTCAATTTGCATTTCCCTGCTAATACATTACGGTTTATAGCCGCGCGGCAGTCGCTTTCGCGGTAAACTGCATAAAATACGGGAACTCGGTCCACGTCCCGCGGTGTTAGGGCGGTGCCCTAACCGCGAACGTGTTGCTTGCGGGAAAAATGCGCAGATTTCACCCCTTCGCCGGACGTACCGCGAGGAGGCTAAGAGCGACGGGCAACGCGAAACCCGCGGATGTTGTGTTTCGTGCGTTCTCCGCTGTCAAAAGCACACAAACTCTTGTTACTCCCGCGTAATTACCCCCATTTAAACCGTGAGTCGCGCACGTCCGAATCTAATTAAACGTTACTTTTATTACTAACGTCTGCCGTTGCGTTTTATACAACGCACGGTTAAAAATGCACTGGAACTCAATTTACGATCAGACAAAACGTGACAAACTCACCTCGATTTTCCCGGGGAACGATTTCAATACAAATTTGTAATGTCTTTAATAATAGAGTGTTTTTTGTTTTGCATAGCGCAGGACGCTGCATGCGCATTTGTGTCAGATAGAATCGACCGCGGAAAGAGATTGACCCCAGCCACATTTATCTCCACTTGAGAAAAGAATGAGCGCTTGTCCTACGGGTGAGCACTTTGCTCCACGATGCCTCCTACGGACCTCTTGAACTCATCGCACATCAATATTGTCTCGTTCGAGTGGCGAACGACGACCGATCCGTTTGTCCGATAGCGGGACCGTGGAGAAACATTTGTAATCGACTGTTACGCGTTTGTTTTAAGGAGGTTCATCTGGTACATAGCAAGTGAAATGCACGTTATAGAAAAGAGGAGCTTGCTTGACTAGCTTGTTAATAACGAAGGTTATCTACTGTTGAAAGATGCAGATTTCGTTTGTTGTGTTTAGATATTTCTCGATTCATAGTCACCCAATGTACCTAAATTAGCAATTAAAATATTCGTTAAATGTTTCTCTTTAATATGACATAAGTTTCATTCAAAACTGTCTCTCAATACCTAATAAATTAGCGATAGAAGTCTGGGAAATCACTCTTTTCCATATAACTACATGTAAAATTGTAAAAAATATTTATATTAATATCTCATCATTAAGGTATCCAAATGACTCAGATCAGACTATCAAATTTTTTTTTTAGATCTATCTGTTAATTCCTTAACCGAATGAACCTCCTTAAGGACGAGCGAAATTTCGTCATACGCCGAATTTCTTTGACTTTGCGATGGCATAGCCCCGGAACGGACTTTCGAAATCCGGCGAAGAACAACCGACGGAATTACACGGCCGCGAGGAATTTCATCCACTAAGACGATTGGAGCGTAATAAGGCAATGGCTCATCGAGAGGAAGGTTGTAATTTCATATCGATTGTATTAGCCGATGCACCGATTCATCACGTGGACGCGGTGCCATCTTGGAGCCAATATCCTCGCGTATAAATCACCGGCGTCGGCCATTGCGGAGACAAAGACGAATCTCGGCCCGATCGGCAGATGCGACCCTAAATTACTCGATACTCGCCGGAAGTTCAAATATACTGAATGGGATCTTGAACGCGGACCAACCGCTTGTCACATTCATTAGGCAGCCGCGTTATACAGTCGGGAGTTCGTAATTTTATCTGATATAATATATGTGTACCGTGACAGAATTTCTGCGAGCTCGCGGAAATTTTCGGTCGGCGAAAATGTCTGGCTATTACTCCGTGTCAGCGGGTACGGACACTTTGGACGTGTTCCTCCGCGCCGCCGTGCCCGGCCGACTTTAAAACAAGAAAATTCCGCTGTTCGCTCCGCTTCTGCGAAATAAGTTCGCGGATGAAGCCCGAACGATTAACGAGACGTTCAATAAGGAGGGAACAGAAGAAGAGCGAAAGAAGAACGGAAAGGAAAAAAAAGAAATGAACGGACAGAAACTTTCTCCACCGGCTGTCATAGAAACGTGTCGCCAGTTAGTCGACGACGCAACACTTAGATCGGTCGGGGTGATTTTTGGAGCGGAAAAACATCTTCGCAGAAACAAAGAAAAAGAGCGAGAGAGAGGGAGAGAAGAAAGTATTATATCTCCTCGCGCCTCGTCTGCCATTCCACGAAACCTCTCACCAATTTCAGCTCCATTTTCTCAAGTTGCTGCTTCTCTTTTCGGCGAACCAACCCCGTGCGCCCGTCAACCAACCCAAGAGCCATTATCGGCCAGTGTCAATATCTTGTTACCGGCATATACCGTCGCGACGGCAGCCGTCTCCTGTTTACTCTCCTGTGGCCGGCCCATTCTACCACTCGTTGCCCCGGCGGCCCCTCTTCCCACGGTTTCCGACCATTATCAACGTCTCGGTAACAACCAACGAAATATTCTAAACGCGCACACAATCCTCCACCAATTTCAACAATCATCCACTCTCATAAACATTAGTAATTATTTGATAGCCATTACTAATAATCCAACTCGCTTTTCGACAGTATTCTGACTTAAGGATGTTTTGGAGGTATATAAAAACGTTCAGAAATTCTTGAAACGTTAACAAAACATAGTTTTTACTATATTAAAGCAATTATCAAAGTTTGGGATCGATTCACTTCATCGTTTAAAAATTATAGCAATTTGAAGTTTGTACATTTTAACACGTCTTCTTATGGAGAATTCGTAAAATTCCACCTCAAATCCTATTTAAACTTTGAAGAAACCTTGCCAAAAACTTCAATTTTTTTCTATATATAGTAAACACTATGTAATTAATTAATACACAAAATTTATTAATGTTCACTGAACAGTTAAAAAAAACATTATAAACTACTACAATATGTCATCAGAACATAATTTTATACAAATTTGAGATGTTTATTAGTAATTATAAATATTGCTTTCTGAAGTATTTTTGTTTTATTTAAATACTTATTTTTGACTTTTTATTATGTAATTGTCTATATTCAATATTACCAATTTATTTTCTTCAAGTTGAAATCACAAAAGTCACTTAGAAACTTTTTCTAATATTAAGGAAACTTGATTAAAAACCAGTATGAGAAGCAATTCACTAATTAAACAAAAGCTTTCGGAATTAATCTATATTTTTAATACAAAATATACATCATAAATAGCCTTCATTGCCAATATATTGACGAGTTTCGAATTGTATGTATTTTTGTCTCCGATTGTACCTCCAGAACATCCTTAATTATATATACGTAATTAATCAGAAATTGTTTCATCATCAGCCCATGACGTATACATTGCAGTCTAATGATTGGAACGTCTAGAACTCCTCAACCCTGGACACTGGATATCAACCTTCCTATACTAGCATCCAGGAGAGTCGAATATTGCTTCACGCAGCTTGAAAGGTAGTGAAAATCGCAGCGAACGTCTCAGGCCTCACGGATACGGCCTCATTATACATGGATAAACAAAAGTACGAATGGGATTGCATTGGTAAATGGTAAATTGGAGGGGGACGTGCAAAACGATAAAAAACTGAACTGTGCCCAGTCGATTCTCGTGGACGTTAGTATAGTTTCGATTTTCTTGCATTGGCGACTGTAACCCTCGCGGATCGAAGGAAGGACACAGAGGAGACTATTGCGTGAGATGCATATAGAGTCGATCGATGGCCGTAGGAATGTCTTGCGGATCTGTCACGCACGAAAATATTACGTCATATATCCGGGGGGGTAGACAGGTTCCAAGGTTGTTTACGACTTACGGAATCGTTTCGAGAAGACTCTCGCGATATATACGTAACCCCGACGCGACGGGCTCAACCGGTGACGGGGGAGGCACGATCTCCAAAGTCCTCGACCGTCGATTTATTTCCTCCGCGAATCTCAGATGGTCGTTTTCACTTTATTACGGCGAGTATCGCGCCCCTGCTCGCAATGTCCGATAGACGGGCCGGGTCTATAAATTTTTATGACAGTAATCAGAAACGGTGTCAGACGACCGCTTGATATCGCACACGTGTATAATATGAACGCGATAGGACGCCCGATTACGTTCGCTCTCTTATCTCCATGTACGGACTCGAGCAGTTTGCGCGAACCGTTACTTACGCGATCGGTGCGAAAACTCCCCCCGATCTGATCTACGCTAGTCGTGTCATTATCGATAAAACGAAGTAATTCCCTGGTCGTGTGCAGGAAATTAATTGCATTTGACCGTTTTACAAACTCGGCGGTGGAGATTGCGAGATGGCCATCGTTAGATAGTTTAGGCGACGATCTTAAAATTGAATTGAACGCGGACACACGCGTTACGTGTCGCAGCGGAGACAGTTAAGCGCGCGCACACGCATAACCTGAATCCTCTTTACGCCTTGGCAAACTGGTCGTACGCGCCGGTTTTACGCTCCTTTCTCTCGTCGTATTTTTCAATTGCCCTGCTAACGAAACAGTCCCGGCGATAGCGCCGGTTTCAATAGCGTCGCACAACAACCCGCATCGTGCATACCCATCTGGTGTACCGTGGCATCCCTGCCGCTCCACGGTTCGACTATACTTGTGTTTGATTAAACCCTTCGACTGCCGGCGGACGTGCACCGCTATACACACGTACAATGACGTATAAAGCTTTCGTTCAATTACCCCGACCTCTATCATTGGGCCCTGATTGAACCATTCGATACCTTGGCCTCCGTTAAACGTTCCGCCCGCCTGATTAGACATCGTTCTCTCTACTTCGCCGGTTGATGCGCGCGCTGCCGTTTCACCGGACAATAAGACTGCACACACGCTAATCGCAATAATCGTTAATAACGCGTAAATTGACTATCGGCCCTCCCCCCGTCTGACATCTGCGCGACGCTAATGGATCCGCTCGGCGACGTACAATAATTCGATCGTGGATCGTTTTCGATTCGATAGTAGGGCGCCCCGTGGCAGGTATTTAGATCATCGATCCCCGGGCACATCGCCGCTCCGAGCCATCCCCGGCGGACGATTTAAATTCATTTAACGACGGGACGCGAGTCCACCGTTTCCCGGGTCAGAGACGGCATCGTCCGGTGAAAAACTTGTGCTCGCACGAGCAACGGGCCGACGTCGATTAATTAAAATAGCGCGAATGCGATTTAGCTGCATAGCTGCGGCGGCCGTGGGTAGATTTTCCACGGCCGGCACCGCGACGGACTCTCTCTTCTGGCCATTCGTTCCTCCACGTCGACGCGACCCTCTTCCCCGTCGTCGCCCGGTATATGTACCGTCGTCCCTTTACAGCCTCCCTCTGTTCCCAACCCTCCGTGTCACGTCCATCCCCTCCGCCTCGGCCCTCACGACCCAGACTCGCGAGACCATTCGGCGTGGTTTACGCGTCCGGCATTCAGATGACCGCATTCGCACGAGCCGAGGAATGTCCAACAATATCCGCATGGCTACGGTCACCGGCGACGAGGCTGCAGCGCGGAATTCGCTCGCTAATTTCGTTTTTTCCACTCCTCCGTCATGCGCCGGACCCGGCAACATGTTATTGCGTCCGCCGCCCCCGCGCCCTTTCGCGTCACCGATCGTACGTTTCCACCGTATGTACCGGGTCGAGCCCGCTCCCATTAATCGGACCCCCTCCGACCCCCGCTTTCTATCAATGAACTCGATCAAACTGTTTAGACACCGATCGGCCGGTTTTCCAATTCTTGAACGAAGAGGAAATTGTTTTTGCAACGAAA
Organism: Ceratina japonica; assembly: GCA_019453355.1. Classification (NCBI taxonomy): domain Eukaryota; kingdom Metazoa; phylum Arthropoda; class Insecta; order Hymenoptera; family Apidae; genus Ceratina; species Ceratina japonica. Next base: position 52,409 of record SMSR01008848.1, read on the forward strand.
GCACCGCTCTCTTAATTAATACGTTTAATTTACGTACAATTACATACGTTTACATTGTGAAACTGGTTACATAAAACACACCCCTGAGTATGGTAAAATACTTAAGTCTCGAGGCAATGAAAATGCGTTTCCCGTTTCACTCTTATTCAATGAAAACAGTGCATCGATCACGTAACGGGCAATATTTCAGTCCGAGTATCTTTTGGGTAAATTCGCGTACAGATCAAGACCGGCGGGGGTGGGCAGGATGGATCGTTTAGAACTCGAAAGTTTCGCGAATGAATCGGCGCGGGATCTCGTCAATCTGCGATCCGGCGGGGGAGGAGGAGGAGGAGGAGGAGGATATCGTTCGGGCGGCGGCGGCGGCGGCGTTTAATCCTTTTTCCGAATCTGCGGAGTTAAAAGCACCGTGGAACACTCGTCCTGCAGGACGAGTGTGGAATTCGGAAGATAAGCAGCAGCATAACTTCCCGTCGGGCGACGTAACTCAGCCGACCGCCGACCACGGATCGTTATGCGTCCCCCGTCGCTCGTAACGCAACTATCTCGAAACTTGTTTTTCTCCTTTATTTTAATAGGTCCCGCCGCCTCTTCTTCCTTTTATCTCGCATTCGACGCGCTCCCCGGCGGCTAATTCGCCAACGAAGAAACTTCGGGGGTCAGTAATTGATGCAAATGAACCGGGGCGCCGGGCCCGCGCGTCCGACGGTATCGGTTTAAATTCTTTGTAAAATTTAGCGCCGGCAATTGCATCTCTTAAACGGATGTGCGATCTACACAACGTACACCAGTCGATGCCTGCATAATGCATGAGCTGCTAAAAGTCCAGGTAAATCGACGATAGACAAGCGCGGGGACGTTGCTTCCCGCGCGAGAGCGCGCCCGCTTCTGGCCGGGGGAAGAAAATTCGTGTTTCTCCGCGCTTTAAAATTAATATCGCGGAATACATCGCAATTAAATGTTGGCGTAAATAACGGTCCGGCGCACAAATTCAATTAAATGCAATGTAAATGTACCGGGCCGGTGCCCCCCGTGCGCGGGGGTGCCCGCTCCCTCTCGGTGTATATGGTATAAATGAACTGTTGAGCGTTTGACCGTGGTACGGCGGTTGTTCCGATTTTAGGTAGGTACGTTGCAGGTGTGCCTTCATTATTTTCATTATTACGAACACGCGCGCCGACCGCACCTTAAAAATTTACCGGCCGTACCGATATTCGTTACAATATTCAGTAGAATATTCAAATTGTAAATCAAGCCCAGCGGCGAAATCGAATATTAATTCGGACCGGTTCAATTACCGGAGGGAAATAAATGTTCCTAACTTTACCGGTGTACCTTTTGTATCCGAGCACAAAAGAAATCCCTCGAACGTTAATTACAAAGAGTTTTTCATCTCCAGATCGATTTTGTATTATCCGGTTTCGTATTGCGGCTCGCTCGTTCGAGCGTAGCCGGACGGCTCTGATGCTCGAATATTAATTAATAAAACCGTTGTGCGCGCCAGAATAAGATCATCAATTTATTCGTTGCAACATCTTCACAAAACCAGAACTGCTTTTTCCATTTTATTTCGGAATTTCACTTGAGAGACTGTGGAATCTCGCAGCTCGTCGTTTAGGCGTCCGACGGTAGCTTCATGCGTTGCCACCGTGCTAGGTGATACGGATGACGCCAGCGGTATCTACAGAACAGTACCCGGTACTCGAGGGGGGTGGAAGGGGGGTGAGTGACGTAATCTGCTCTGAATCCTGACTTGTAACACCCTACAAGTCACCCTTTGCTCCCTCTATCTACCCGCATTCCGGCCCAACTTCAATGGCAGGGCATATCACTTCGCAACTGCGGCAAGATAAACCTCCAACCCTTGACCCCGCGACTCCACTACTATCCACCGGTTCACATCCGACTTCGCGCTGCGTTCATTCCAGTTTATAAAACTTTGACTCTCGCGCGCGTCGATTCTCCGTATAACAGCGGCCTCGCACGACTCTCGTTCCTCCGACTGCACACGTACGTTTCCGTTAACACGAAACGTTCGAACACATCGGAACCGTCAGGCGCGAAAAAAAAAAAAAAAGAAATTATTGCAACACGTGCGGCTACGGCTGCACACGCACCCAATTACAGCCGCGCCTCCGCCCGTGTGTTGCAATAGATTCAAAGCGGAGCCCATCGATTGGGGCGCGAGATTGTATTCCCGTGCAACAAATAACACGGTTAATTCGGTTCGATATCGAGGATTCATTTCCGCGTATAGTCCTACGGCGGCGCGCAGTCTATTCGCCGCTAGGCGAGCGAGCCTCCGCCTGACCGATATATTTGAGGGCCGAGGGCAACCTCGAAATACATACATATATGGATGAAAATATATTCTGGCAATCCCTCAGAGGATAATCTGGCTTAGGGACGCGACGGTAGAGGGTACCTGTGTGAGTGGTGGAGAGACCCTCCGGCTCGCGGCGGAGGCAAGGGGTAGAAAAGGTATTACTGGCCGCGACCAGCCACCTCGGTTGTGGTGCCAGCAAGCCGCTGAACTCTGCCTAATGATTATTTGTCGCCGTGGTAAGTGCTGCGCTTAAAACAACATTACCAGACCGCAAGACTGGCCAGACCGCTATCCTCTTCTAGCTTAACCGGTCTTATTTCACCCGCCCGGTTTCTCTCCCTTGCTCCCGAGCTAACACCCTGCCTTCCGCCCCCCAAGTTACAACGACGGCGAGTCTAATGCCGCGGTACAGTTTAAAACGATCCGCGAATCGTCTTACCTAAATTGTGCGATCAACGCAGAAGTTGGGAACAAGATTTTCCGCTCGATCGGCGGCCGCGGCCTCGCCGATCGGTTATAGTCGGCTCGGAGGAGGTCGAATTACTGATTTCGTTATTAAACTGGATTTTTCGAGTAACTCAGCCGACCGAGCGTAAATTCGAAAAGTGGGACGAAGTCTATCTGCCGGCGGGGTGACTTAACGGCGGTGACCGCGCCGTAATCCCTTAATATTCCAGGGTTCGATACATTATGGGGTAGCTATTAACTCTGCGTTAACTCGGCGCAAACGGGATACTCGGTTTGCTGGTTGGCTGGATTATACAGGAGAAAAATGACCTTATTGGTTCGGGCTAGAACCGAGCCTGGGTGGGTCTGTTATATCCTGCTATAGCAGCAGCTGCATAGCGCCGGGATTCGGCGTTGGGCGAGTTGCAATAATACGATTCTCTCTTCCCGTCTCACCCCGTCATCGGGCTTCTCTCTTTCTCTGTTAATGCTCCCAGCCGTAAACACCGAATAGAACCGAATAGAATACAGTAAAGGCGGCTAACGTGTGGGTGTATATGCGCGATTACTACTTCCATAGAGCCGCGCCATTGTGTACTGCTGTGCACGTGAATGCGTACTGTCCACGCGCTGGTTACCCCGCGAACCCGTTCCCCGCCCCCGAAGAATCGCGCCATAAAAATTGTACGAACATCGACCGCGATCTCCCGTTGTTACAACGGGCTGAATTAAAAAGGCATAATGCGTTAAAAAGGGGAACGACGGCGCGCGGGGCCGTCCAATTATTAATTGCGATGTTCACTGATCGACTGGTCGCGGGGTCTGCTATTAGTTAATTAATTACTGGCGAGCCTGTTTTATTTCAGGGCAGTAACGGCGAGCGTACACACGTCGCATCCAATAATCCGGTCCTACATTTCTACGCGAGAGCCCATTGCCGCGAGTCTGACCCAGCCGCTGTTGTTTGTTACAAAACACAATTCGAGTACCCGTTGCGAGCGCTATTTCGCCTATTAAATAAAATACAAGCGACGTCAGTTGGTGTTCATTAACGGCCCTGCTAACGATCCAATTGTAACGCGATTGTTTATTCACTTCTGATAGGGACGTGCTGACGGCGAACACCCAGAACTGCGTGTTAGACACCTTATTAAAAAACCGGGATTATTAACACTCGTGGTTGGTGAAACAGACGAGAGGAGGCGTGTTGTTGCACCGAATTGAAAAAAACGCGAATACGTAATACACCTGTCCGCGAGACGAGGACGTGCACATAATCAAGCCGGGCATTCCAGTATTCTTCTTGGTTGAAAAATTATTGGATTTTACGCCGTATTGCATGGCGATTCGACGAAACCGCCGCGCTTCGCTGCCGAACTCCTCGACGATTCGCAAATAAAGTCGTGCCCGGCCGACAAATGAAACCGTATAGATTTTCGTTATTGAGAGGCCTGCATCACCCAGTTGCACTGCAGGCCTGGTCGGGCAGCGGAGTTCTCGTTCAGTACCATTGCTGAGTGCACCCGGCCCTCACTCCACGCAATCTGCAATAACAACCCTCGCTCTCTGTACACCTAGCTCTCTCTTCCTCTTCCCGATGCCCTCCGCCGCCTCCCTTTCGCCCTGCCCTCGGCCTACCCCCCTGCACCCTCCCCCCCGGCGCCCGCCCCCGCCGCGTACTCCGATCCTTCACTTTCCATAAAGGTACCGTTCACTCGGTCGGTCCCGGTGTGCACGTGTGCGTGCCTCTACGTGTACCACGCTAAACGCTGTGCCAAACCCCTCGGTGCACCAACTTCCAACCCTCTTTCTATTCTCCTCCAACTACCTGCAACTACGTCACCCCCGACACGGCCAATACCTATCGTCTGTGCACCGTGTATATACTTTTCACCGGATTTCCTAAAACAGCCACGTGATTTACCGTACGGCACGGAGGATGCGCACTCGTTAACCCCCTTTCCGAACCTTACTGCATACAGTCGTGGAAAAAAAAGGGTTTCATAATGCGACACCTGCTACCTTTCGTAAAAAAGGATTAAAAACGTACGTACGATTTTCGAGCATCGAATTCTTTTCCGAGATAAAAATAGACAGCGAATCTCCACGAGGTTCTACGATAGTACAGGAATATTGGGAGGAACGTGGATCATTTCCTTGCGAATTTCCAAAAGGATAAGCACGCGGCGAGTAGCTCGCGTCGAATTCTCGTTCGGCAATCAACCGGGGATAGGAAAAAAAGGCCGGGAAGGAGGGAGGCGCGGGAGCGACGCGCGGATACAGGGCTACGAATTGCTGAGCTGGTGATGTGGCGGGAGACGGTTTGCCTTTCCGGTTCAGGGGACTTCGTTCGGAGTGCTTGGGTCATTTCCAAAGCAAACCAAAACTGGGCGACTGAATGGGCATCGAATCGCGACCGCAGCTCCGAACCACCGCAAACGCGAGCGTAACACAAACTCGACGAGAACGAGTGCTCCCTGCACCTGGTACACGGGAGAGGGGACCTTTTAGCAGCTCCGCGGTCAGGGCCATTTGACAGCCCGTACATAATGAATGGTTCGCCGTACGTTCGAATAACGAGAGGAGGCCGTCGATCGAACCGGCTCGACGCCCCGGCGAAAATAAATGAGACGCGCGCGAATATCTTTTGCCGGCCGGACGCGGGGGAGGCCCGCGCGCGCTTTTTGCCGTACGCACAGAGCCGAATTTTAACGAGTAATAGAGAGCAAACAGATTATCCGGCGTTGCGACGCGCCGCTCGGTGGCAGCGGTACGTGACGCACCGGTCAAACATTTTTCACGTCACAACTGTCACGAGTTTTACGGCCGCGGACACAAATGCTAATAGAGAAATCGTGTACCGCGATACGTAGCAGCGTTTCGCGTGATAGCTTCTAACGGTGGGAAGCTCAAAGCTGAATGTCATGCCACAGGTTATAACTAATAATGACGGTATCACTCCGCCTTTTGCAAACGCGGCCTCTGTTACAGCGATAACGGGTACGGCATTAATGGTTTGCAGAGTTGTGCAATCGCGCATGTTATTTCCCGGTACCCGCCACTTTATTGTCGCTATCGGATTAACCGTTTTAATTTAATCACCCGAGCGCTGATCGCCCGATAACAAACACGGAAAAACAATTTCCCCGTGACCGCTATCTCGGGGGCACTTGTCGCGCCCGCGGATCGCCGTCATCGAAAATCGTATTTCAGCCACTCATTTCCATCTCCGCCCTGTCTACTTCTTCCCCGGACGCCGTAAATAGCCGATGCAAACAAACAAAAATGGCAAAAACAAATGACTTTTTCACGCTCTAACGTGTAACGTCGTTTTACCGACGTTATCAGTTTCGGCTCCGCGTGTATGATACGCGCGCGGCCGTGTACACGTGTGCGCTTCGCCTCTCTTCAAAAAACATCGAAAAACCAAATCGAACTGGAGACCCGGCTCGAAATGTTTCATAACATAATTCCGTCGGAACGAGCAACGACGGGCGGGCGCTTTTCTAATCCCGCGAAGGACAATCGAACGCCGGGCTCGATTCGCACAAACGCGCGGACGATTTTCCAATGTGCAATAGCGGAAAACTATTAACGCGCGAACGTAATTGCACGATCGTAGTGACAAAATTACACGGAGTATTACGCGTGGCAATCAGCTATACACAGGCACGGTACAATAGAAGGATATGCGGGCGCGGGTACCGATCGGCCGCGATGACGGTGGGGGGTGGCACAGGTCACGGTGCATTGTCATGCAAGCAATGCGACGTGTTATGTATTGTTATGTTATTGGCGCATAATTGATGTCGCATTAGCGTCTCGCGCACATCTCTGTAATGAACCGACCCGCGCGCGTACCCACGAATTCTCTACGTACGTACATACGTACGCGATTGCTCTGCATGTATTGCTCGTTTGTCGCAAGACTGTACCTCTGCCTCTCCCTTGAAGAGAACTAACAATGTTCGTATATTTTTATCAATACGTTTTAACAATGCGGAAACCAACGGTCGTCGAACTCGCACTAATTATTATATCGTAACGGAAGAGGGATATTTGTTTAATTAAAGAATATGTAACGAACACACGGGGATATTTGTACACAACGTATTCCTCCTTTGTTATATGATACGCGTATAACTTTTCGGAAAAAGATGCGAGCGATCAACGTCGAGCCAGTATTCCGAGGGGCCTGCAGGCAGCAGCAGCAGCAGCAGTTATTTACAATGGAGCACTCGTTAGCCGGGTTTTCTATCGTGTCCCGTTCCACGGTACGCTCACCTCGCATCACGCGCAACGCAAATCGGATTTTTCTCGTAAATTGATAAAATGATGGTTCGAATCCTGCAATACTGTCCGACACCAAACGAGTCACCCACCGGCAGCGTTACACCCGCGAAATTCTCGTGTCGGTATTCAGGAATCCACGACAGTCGCAACTTCGCGACAAATCCAGACCGGTTTCGAGTGTCGTTTGTGCGCATGAAAACGTCCACCGTGGACGAGCCCTTTTTTTTATACGCACCGACGTATATTCTATCACGATTTAAAAAAAAAAAAAAAACGGGGAGAGAGAGACGGCGCACAAAGAGGGTAAAAAATCGGAGGAAGCGTAAAAATAACGATCAGCCAGAAGTACCGAGAAAGGGTTCAACGTTGCTCCAATTAAGCCGCAAAATAAATGCGTACAATTGATTCAACAGCGACTGTTCAATGACTCGGGAAGGGTCGCCGTGTCGCTAATGAATTGAACACGAACGCGTGCACGCTTGCGGATCTTCGCGTGCGAAGCGGAAACTTGAGATTCGAGTCTCGATCGGGTGGGAAAATCTAAGAGATTGCAAGGATATTTTCGTATTAGTGAATAATAAAATGTATTACAATTAAATTTTATGTAAAATAAGATGGTAAGGTGAATGTACCTATTTTTACTCATGACCCTATTTCTGCTCACTCTACAGTATTTATATTATTAAAAATTTACGATTTATTTAACAAATGGACAAAAAATACAATATTTTTGAATGATATAAATATTACTTAATTACTTAACAAAAACTATTTTTGAATTATATAAATATTACTTAATTCAAAAATATTTGTTGTTCATTTGTTAAATAAATCGTAAATTTTTAATAATATAAATACTGTAGAGTGAGCAGAAATAGGGACATGAGTAGAAATAGGTACATTGACCTTATATGTCAATTTAAAAAAATTTTAATCTTGAGTACTTCGTTCAAGAGATACAAATGAAAAATTTCGAATTAGTAGTAATTAGTAAGATAATAAATCAATAATGTTAGCCGTGTAGCGCGAAACAGGTCTCGATGGACTGGAAGGATAATGGAGGTCAGCTTAGAAGTCTGTAGCAGAGTCGACTAATCAGATAGTTTAATGCCGACGAAAATGCAGGTTGGACCATCGGGAGGGAGTTAGAGGTTTACAGGTCTCGGGGGTGAGTTTATCGCCGAGTTAAGTAATACGAATGTGTCCGTGGGCCGTGACTGTTGGTAGGTGCCTAGGCAAGAGAGAGAGTTATCTATAGGGGACAGCTTTACCGTAGCTACGATCCCCGTATTCATTCATTTGAATAAATATTCATTTCTCCGCTACACTTTTCCCGGCCCTTGATACTCAACGGCCTCCCCCGCAGTTTAAGCGAGAGGACCTCGCAACGCTTTTAAATTCGCGCGATCAACGCGCGGAGCGTCCCGGCCCCGAATCGCGGCAACGCTACTCGAATATTTTTCTCCGCTACCTCGCCCGGTTTTCAACGAGGACTGATTCCAATTCCACGGCCCGGCGGCCCACGCCCCCCTCGTCTTTAGAACTGCTCTAAAATACGCGCAGTTAACGATTCCGTAAGGGTCTTAAGGGAAACTTTCTGTTCTCGACGCGGCGTTGTTAAACTCTTTACGACGCCCATTCGTCGCTACAATGGCGCTGCCGGGTACTATATAGGCTGTTCGAATGAACGAACAGTCCCGAGGTCTCGGGAAGGACCATTTATCTACAGCTGTCGACCATTACTCAAGAGAATCTCGCCAACTTTGGGAAGATACGTGATTATGCTAATGATTCTATCAAATTCGAACGCGTCTACATCTGGACCTAAGCAGCCCGAGTAAAAATTACACCTAGAATCCCGGGGACCAGCCCAGCGATCGGAGGCGTACTCCGAATAAATTCTGCCGACGAAAAATATCGAGAAATAAACGGAGATTTACGGTTCAATTAAACTCCGGGCGACGGTTTCGGTTATACAATCGCGACGCGATACGCACATAAATTACTACATTTTTTACAGGACAAAGGATTCGTAGCAGTCGGCCCGATTGAAACGTTTTACGCGATTCAGCAACGCCGCTGCCTGCCTGCCCGTCGAAAGTTTTGTCCGCGGAACGCGCGTCCGTCGTGGCTGTAACGCGCGAGTAAAAAGCGAATCCCAAAAACCGTAAAACGATTCTATGAAACAATGGTTCGTGTGATTGCTAGGATGCAGTTAAGGATAATAGCCTGAATGAATCGGGCGAGCCTTAACTCTCCGAACGTGCGGGGGAGAGAGGTCTGAAACAAATTTCGGGCTGCGAATGCACGAGAGGAAGTTCGTTCGTGCATAGGTATAGGCGGCGGAGCCAGAAGTAGAATAGGTACGCGGTTGGAGAGACGAGGAGATTACCAGGGATCATTAATAACGCGAAGCACCATTATTCCGCTAAGTTTTATCTGCATGGACGAGCTCTAATGAATATAATGATGTACTCCTCCCTTTACCGATCGACCTATTTATACAGGTATTTTAAACACGTTTCAATCCTCAAATGGAATTATCCCGCCACCAAGTCCTCGACAATATTTCGATTAAATCAATTAATGAATAATGAAGCTAATTAGCGATAAGAAAGGAACGAACGCGACCGATAAAACTATCTTTGTCAGGCGCAAATCGTGCATTTGAATGATCGCCGCAGAGTCGGACTGTTGTTAATCAGAATCATCGATTACGTATAATGGTAGCCGAGTTAAAAAATATCCGTTAACAGGGAATAGATATCGCGCATAATTTTCCATTATGCATTAGCGAAAAGCGTGCGGAATCACGTGACAAACAATAAATCTATGCATTATGCACTCATTACGATCGGATCAGCGAGCGTCAGTTGTGCGCTAGATTCATTTGGAACAAGCTATTGCGTTTATTCGATGCTCGTCATTATCGCGATATGATAAAACCGATAATCGAACGGTACGTGTACCTAGCACCGATAGGTTCTTCTAATTGCAACGGATATTAACGGATATCGATCGCCCGCTGAAACGACTACCATGTCTGTACATCCCAATTAGGGAAATTGATGAAAAATCTGCATTAAATGCGAATGATGTAGAGGAAAATATTGCGATCGCTCTCCCGCAACGCGATTGGAGAACGAACAAAAAAAAAGAAATACCCCGAGTCGAAAATTTAACTATAATTTGAATCTTCTAAACCTAAATGTACCCCAGTTTAGGTCTATTAGATCTAAAAAGTAGAACTAGTAGAGTTATCTCAGAACTTAATATTTGATATAACTCTAGTCAGAACCTATAAGTCCCTAAAAAAATCTCAAATTATATTTTAGGCCTTAAGAACCTTCAGTTCGTTCACGAAAGTAGTTAGAATTTAGTTGTCCAAGCAAGAAATGGGAACCTAAAGGCCTATTTAAGGGTTTAGAAGATTTTTTTAGGATCCTCTGAAATATTTACTGGGTTATATAAAATTATTTTACAAACTATGCGCATTTGAATCTGATGTGCATCTGAAATTAATTATTCTGTTTATTCTTATGCTTCCTATTATAAATTTTAAAAAAGGCTTTAAAACAATCTAATATATACAATAGAATTTTTTGCTATACAGCAACAAAGTGAAAGTTTGTGTTATTTGTCCACAAAGATTGTGAAAGAAAAATAATAATAATTTCGCCATAAATTGGGTGAACGTAAAAGAGATTCTTGATCTACAATATGAGCCAAAAAAAACGTAGGTATCATGGGGTCCTTTCACTGCACATGTCCTCAAGTGTTGCCAGCCAATAGACTTTTGAGGACAATGTTAAGTTTCATAAATACTAGTATAAACCTACAGGATTTTTTCCTAAAAATTTTTTTCCTCTTGAAGTAGGACTTAAGGGACTAAATTATATTTTATAAACCCTATTTTAGATCTATATCCTTTATAAGTGGACATAACGACTAGATATAGGTTCAAATTAGAGTTAAATTTACCCTTATATTCTTCTGCTCAAGATATGATTTCGACCTCCATATCCTTCTGTAGGATAAATAGGCTCAAAACCATGATTATTTTTTCGACTCGGGACATTAAAAAGAAATATTTATATGTTTCACGGATTTGTTAGATAGAACGCGGGGTAAGCCTTTGCCGTGTGACTATCCAAATTAAGATGGGTAATCCGAACGGGGGAGCCGGAAGTTCGTAAGAGGGTGGGAAGGGGCAATGAATGAATAAAGGTTAAGGATGGATCAATGAGGGCAAAGCGATCGCACGATTGCTCGTGGAAGAAGAGACAGGGGACTAATTGAAATCCCACAACGACGCCTTCGGGTCAGCAATTCGGTTCCCGTGGCGCATGAAACTTTCGAAAGCTATATATATCACGGTTTACATGTAGATCTCCCTCCCGGCTTCGTGCGCGCTAAGGGATCAAAACTTCGACTGTGCAAACACCGTGAAATGACTACGATTTAGAGTTGTCGATACCGATGGCTTAATTGTAACTCAAACAGTCTAACCAGTTGTACGAACTCACACCATCGACTATTTTTAAATCGTCTTCGGAACTATGTGTGTTCTCCAAGTTACCGCCGACCCTTACAACTTCCAGCAACGATCGACGACGAAGTAACAAGAAACTGACCGAAGATTGACGTCAACACAAAAATCGTACGATTTCATTCCCATCAGATTAGTATTAGTCAAATGAACCCGCGGTGTTGCAAAGTCAGCAGGCGAGAACCGGGGGTAACTTTGACAGGAGTCGAAGTAGGATTATTTACGGCGGCGCGGCGGAATCCGAGAGGCACTCGCGCTGGTTCAACTACTTTCTTACGTGGCCGAGCGCACTCAAAAGAATTATCGCCGGGGAGAGCCGGGCACGCAGTCAACAGACAGAAAAACCGGAGGCGGACCGATGAAATACGAGGAGGCGTCCGATACTCGCGAAAAACCGCGTTGCACGTTCGTAAAAATTCGTTTCGCCGCGCGGCAACGACCAATCAGCAAGTTAACCACGATGGTATAAGCGCGGGAATAGTGGAAGCCATTCGTCTTGTCGTCGCCACGGGCATTATCATATTTCCCAGGGAGAGAGCGCGAGGGGCTGCCGGCGCGCGGAGTCACCCCGGACGCCGCCGTGCCTCGGCGTTGCTTCGCCTCGCCTTCGGGTCCCCCTTTTGCTCCTTTACGCACGAGTAGCGCCGTCTAAGTGGATAAATCTCTTCCGAACCAATTTCGTAAAGTTTCATTTGCATCGAAGGTAGATCGGCGGAATTTGATTTCGCGGCTTCGTAAACAACTCTTAGGTCCCTGCAACTCCTTAGATGGTTCGCCGCTCGGTAAACTCGTTAAGAGTTACCCAAGTGGATTTTCGGCCCGAAGACTATATAAACGTGTATGGACGCGCACATGCGAATCGCGTGTTTATTCACTTCTCAATGGGCACCGGAAATCGGATTACCCGCCGTCACCGTTCGCGTACAACGGAGATCGATGCGGCGACGGCGACGCGCGGCCCGTTTCGATACGTCACGCGAATCCGTCCCCGCCCGCTCGTAACGAAAATTCGCAGCCACCTTCGACGGTGTATAAATAAATTACCGCGTTCTTAAAGCGCGACAAGATTGCGTCCTAACGAAACGGATGCCGGGGGCNCCACCGTTCGCGTACAACGGAGATCGATGCGGCGACGGCGACGGCGACGCGCGGCCCGTTTCGATACGTCACGCGAATCCGCCCCCGCCCGCTCGTGACGAAAATTCGCAGCCACCTTCGACGGTGTATAAATAAATTACCGTGTTCTTAAAGCGCGACAAGATTGCGTCCTAACGAAACGGATGCCGGGGGCGGCGCGGCGTAAAAGGCAATTTGAAGTCTCCCAAGATGGAAATCTGCTTAGCAATGAGATTCGTACGGAGAAGAATATAGATTGGCTTTAAAACGGGATACAGTTGCAAGTTGTCCTGCACTCGGCAGCCGGATAAGCGTGAACGAGAGGGGGAGACGAGAGGATGGACGAGGAGGGAAACTCATCCGCGATCTCGCAATTCTGCTCACGGAGGGACCTTGGGAAAACGAAACTGAATCCCTCTATTTACGCTCGCAACTTTTATCACCACGGTAGCCTGCTACTGGCCCCGGGTTTTCTCGCAAGGTTACCCGAGTAATAATCATAATTCGCCGGCTATTGTTTCACAGATAATTAAGTTCTTGCCCCCTTCCCTCCCTGCGGCGCGCGCGGAGCGTGCCGACGCGGTTAGTGTTGCTGTGTGCCGTGCGGGCGTCTTTGCCAATTCGAGGAAAAACCGTTCCCGTATAACGGAAGTCTTGATGCAACGAGAAAGGCATTAAGAGCCCCGTGCAAACACTATCCCAGTTCCCGAAATTACAATGTCCGCGCGAAATTTAATCGGCTACCTATATCGATTCCATTTAATGATTCACAAACATTCAAATACTTCCTGCACTCAACATTACGCAATTAAATTAATCGGCGAAACGAACGTTAACTACAGATTGCTTCGCCAATCTCCGAGTCAATCTCGTTCGCGCGTATAGGATCGGTGACGAAGGAGCTCGTGGCCGGAAGATTCGGTAAAGTTTGCAGCTTGCAACAACGATAACAGGAAACTCGCCGACGGCGGGTAGCAGTGTACGAGCAAGGCTGGCTATCCGCCACACGTACACTCCTCCGTCACGCCCTCCCTCTTCCACTTCGGATAAATTACGCTAGATATCTGCATACAAAACGGCCTGGGAAAATTAAAAACACAAACAGCGAGCGCGCGGGCCACGGCGAGAGGCCACCCCTTCGCGCACCCCGTCCCACCCTCCCACACGCGCGCGTAACCCGCGGTGTGTGCCCCTCATTCCCTTCCGCCCCTCGATTATACACACGCCCGGCCGCTGTTTCCCCCGGAGCGGTAGGCGACGCTATCACATTATAGCGCCAGGCCACCAATCTTGTAAATTGCCTTCCGCTGAGAGTAGAAATCATAAGTTTTCCGGTAATCAAATGATTCATTGCGACCGACTGGCAAACGAGATTGCGCGGCCGTTCGTAACAGTTTCAGGAAAGGACGATCCGTTGTCCTCGCGCCTCTTATGACGAGCCCCCGCGTTCATATATACCAGCCTGGCTCGTAAACCCGGCCGCTCCGAATTTTCTTTCCCTCCTCCTCTCCCGTATTCCCGGTCGTTCACGCGCGAAGAAACGGCGAAAGACCATCGGGCGCGCGCGCGCGTGCTCGCGCCGTTCCACGGGCACGACCTCCGTATTTCCGGCCGGCGAGCGGTGCATGTAAGAAATGCGGTCTTTTGATTTATCGGCCACAAATCACGCGGGCCAAAGAAAGCGCTTGATTTTTATTGGCCGCAGTTACTTCTAATACATCATTCGGAGGCCGGCAACCCTGCGGTGGAACGAGCGGCGCGGCGCGGCGCACGCGGCGGCGGCGGCGGCGGCCCTCCTCGGGCCATTGCTTCCTGCACACCGGTGAATTCAATTCCAGATTCTCGAGGCTCGCGATAATTTTGCTCTTTCATGAAAATTGATACGAGGACGTATGTAATTCCCCGAAGTGCGGAAAAACCTCGTTCGCTCGGTAGGTACAGCGCGCGGCCCGTTGCCCGATCGATTTTAAAAGTAGATCGAATGATAGAGCGAGAAAGGGACAGAGGAAGAGAGAGAGAGAGAGAGAGAGGGGAATTGAGGGAGGGAGGGAGAGCTACCCGAGGAATGATTAATCGACAGTTATAACTACATTAACCGAGGTTACCCCCGATATCGCTGGAAATTGCATTAATTATTCCAAGTGCTCGTTCGGCGCACAGCTATATCGTGACTGATGGCGATAGATTATTCGGTTCCGCGTATGATTGCCACATCGAAGATATTATTAAACGATTTTAGAAGCTAAAACGCATCTTCCCGTCCCATCGCGTATATATGGGAATTATGGTATCGGCCCAACTATCGTTCTAATTGGATGCATACCGCAGTTAGTGGATCGTATATGCATTAGCGCGATACATAGCGACGCCGGCGATAGATTAATATCCCTTCGTTACGCGCTTAAATTAATTAAAACGAGTAATTCAACTATTGCGTATACGCGCCGCCCGCCCGCCCGCCGGCCATCGATTTTTCCGCCGTATTACAAACACCCCATCGTCAAAGAATTAATCAAGGAAAAATTGACTGGAATGACGCGGAAAAATTAGCTCGCGAAATAAACCCCCAGCCGGCTGTACTCTCGCTTTTATTCCGCCCCGATGACTGCGATAATTATCGATTAACGCGGAATGCGATTTTATCATCGTTGTTTCTTGTTTCCTTTCCGTACCGATTTTCTAACTTCCGGTTTCTGTATCTGTTTACGCCAGCCTCGGGATCCTCGCGCGTTTATTCCGGGAATCAGTATATATTCTACTTTAACTAGCGCGGCCGCTTCGTGACGATCTACAAACTAGATTGCGGTTAATGTCCGTGATGAGGATGTAGCACTGAAAAATTCATGAGTCTTAGAATTAATCCGCGGGTGCTTCGAAATAGCAGACTCGATTTAAAGTCAGGCGGCGTAGGGTAGGCTCATAAATACGTGACCAACGCGTATACGTACACGCGTGCACGTGTTCGTGTTGCGATCGAACACAGGCCCGCGTACCACTTGCACGCGCGTGTATTCCGCGGCAATTCTCGCGTACGTACGTACATAGACGCCGTTCGCGCACGAGCGTGTGTAAACGGGCGAGGAGAGGCAGCCGCGAGGCCCGGGAGGCGACGACAACCCCGGCGGCTTTCAATCGCGTTCGAATCGCGGCCGACTCCTTCTTCTCGACATTTTTCGCGGGGCTTATCATCGGCCGACGTTGGCCACCGACACGCAAAAGCGTAACTGTCGCGTGACCGATAAATTTTCGCCGGAAAATAGATATTAATAGCGTCTTTTGCCACGTATTACTCAAGATTAATGGGATACGCTGCCGCCGAATGGATGTAGATATCGTACCGCGCCACTTGCCGCCCCGACTTTTCTATACACGTGGCAACCGGGCCGACGTATAATAAACCTGTCCTACATGGCAACGAGCGATATCGTCGGGACAACACGTAGCGAGACAGAGGATAGTACACGCGACATAATGTGTCTCCGGGCAGTTTCGTAGTATCACCGTCACAATATGTCCTTTATATCAATTTCATTTCCTTAAAAGTATTTTTATCGGTAGGGCGGACCGTGCCGACAATCTCGCAAGTCGTTCCTAAAATCGTATACCGTCTTCATCCGACCCAATGGATTTTGATATTGGGGCTGGCGCCGTGTCCATCAACCGGCGATTGGCCAAAACAGAAACAAACAAGAAAAACTTATCGACGAGAGGAAGAAACGATCCCATTTTTTTTGTTTTCCCTCGTCGACCATGCGAATCGTTAGAGACTCAAGTATAATTGTCGCCTATTTATAGATCATAATTTGCCGTGCGTGAGTCACGGGTGATTACCGTCGAGCTGCGTGGAACACGCGACCGGTAGGAAACGATCATACGTAACCTATCCTCCTATCTGACAATGAGTCGATGTTTCTGAATCCGTGCCGCGTGCACTTCCGCTCGTAAATGCTACAGCAGAATCCGGCGAACTCGATAATTCTCTAGGCAACATGGACAATCAAATCCTGGGGACACGATCGCTAACACGAGTGAGTATATTAGTGTCGCGCCCCTCTATGCAGAATACATGTGGTGTGTATCTGCATACCTACCTCACCAATTACCATTCCCAGTCTATAGAGGAGCAGGCAGGCACCAACCATTTCACGCAGGGCCGAATCATATAGGAACATAACTGCGGCTCACCTCATTAAATTATACAAGATGATCGTCTTCCCGGCCGGGTATCGACAAATTAATATCAAACCCTTACATTATTGCCGGCCTTCACAAACGGCGAGATAACGTTTTCATCGATTGAAACGAGAGGAGACGCTCCAATCCGTCACTAATGAAGACATGAGATCCTTTACGCAACGAATGGAACTAGAAAAGATAATCAATAAATAATATATTTAATTCTCTGATCTGAAGAATTAATTCCCAGGATGAAACGAAATATAAAACGAGGAAGCTGCAAAAATTGCGTGGAGGGCCAATTTTTCAGTAGACTGATCAGAAAAAATTATAAATCGTTAGCGCTAGGGAGTTGGATAGAGGCTTTTTTGCGTGGGACGCAAGAGCTCTCTGAAAAATTGAAATATAGCGTATAATCAAGGTTCCTTTGAGCCCTTTGTCGCGTAGAATGCCCAGCCGAGTTCCGTCCAACTTTATGGTGGTGGTATGGGGTATCGGAAATCGACGCATCGATCTTGAAGGGCGGACGAACTGGCCGGGGAAATTGTGGGTCAACGGTTCGGGTTATACTCGACGCGTCAGCGCTTTAGCTTCGTTAATGACGTCATTTACCTGTCTCAGCCGGCGTTACGTCATATAAGAAAGGTGGACAGATAAAGAACCAGGAAGAGAAATGACCGACGAAAAAATTTACAACCTTACGAAGTACACGATTAGCAAGAAAGAATTATAAATCGTTCATCGTTAAACGAATACAAATTCTCGTGACTTGTAATTTAGTTAAGCGCGGCAGCGAAATGCAAATTAAAATCTAGGGAATCAAAACGTGAATAATGTAAATGCACTCGGCTTAAGGGTATTTAAATTTTGGACCAGTGTTTTCGCGGATATTATTTGCCGAACGCAGGTGTGGAACAAGCAGCGCAAATTAATTAACGTAAAATGAACTTTAAAATTAAGAGTCTGATTACACCGCGTGCGTACGTTTACGAACGAGAGCGGTTAATTCCGGCTCGTATCATTTGCGCCATTTATTTTCTTCTCTTTACCGAGCATTATACCAGCGCAACAATGCTTTCTCGAAATTACATTGGGAAACGCAGTGGAGAAAGTGCTCAACGAGCTGCCCTACTGTTACAGACAGATTCCCCTTACGATTGCGAAGAAGTGGTCGAGACATGCAATCAAACATTTACGTTCGTACATGAAAATATTATCAACGACGATACAAGACTCGTGAGACTAGAAGAGCGCGATATAATCTTGGACTCGGAGGACAAATAATTAGGCATGAACGTTCATGAACGGTAGTGGAACGGTCCGAGTTGTAATCTCGATGGGCCGTGTTCTTCGGCGATTCTTAACGAAGCCGGGAGTCTATAGGAGCGAAGACACAGAGGACCGGAACCAGGGAAAACTGGCGAATCGTAGAAGGTCAAATTATCTTTCGACGACTGCCGTTTACATCGTACGGGCGGCTTCCATACCCTGCCAGTTCATATCGTAGCCGGTGAGGGAGTAGAGAAGGTACAGGCTGGAGGTTCCCGCACAGAGAGAGTCCGTAGGACCATAGCCGGCTATAGCTTGCCTCTGCAGTTCGCCGGCTATTTCCCATTTGGCAGGCGAGCCAGACCCAGCACTTTTGGTGCCAACCGATAATTGGACGAATCGCAGTCATTCGCTTCGCGCGAACTGCTCCCGTCTCCCTTTATCCCGTTCCTCTCCCATAGGCGTCCCTCTCCCACGGCCGATCCTTCTTTCCTCGTCCCTCCTCGTACTTTTACGCGCCGCGCGTCCTATCGTTTCGTTTCTTTATCGTTTTCTCTTTGTTTTTTATCGTTTGCGCACGGAGCGACGTGTTCCTTCGGCTGGCACCCACGCCCGCCCCGCGTTTACCACCGCGTTGATCATCCTATTCTTCGTCTACGTCTATCAAAAGGACCATTCCTTCCCAATTCCGGTTTATCCCAGCACCCGTGTAATGGGAGTCCATTCGGCGCCGGAATGATCACGTCCCGAACCCCGAGGAAGGAAGATCATCCTAAGTACAATAGTAAATACAAATCTGTATGTGTGAGATGTTGAAAGTTGGAGCGAGGAAAAGGGACTCGTTGATTTCTCGAAATTTGCTCTTGAACAGGCTCGAGCACGTACCCGCTCAAACCTTGGATTTGCATTGGAGGCAATCACAAATTCACAGAGTATTAACCCAACGTGTTCGGAGGCGATGGGGCATAGACGCAGGGGATACAAAGAGCGCGAGGGGCGGACGGGGCAACGAAAGTGGCGTGGGTACGAGAAATATGCACTATCTGTAAGATCCGAGCTATTTGCGCAAACCGGCCTAACTCCACTTCCTATCCCCGGCCTCCCGTCCGCTCGCCCTCTTCTTCGATTCGACATAACCGCCTACATTTAGGCGCTCCGGAGGGTAATACATTGTTTGCTCTTCGTTCGTTAAACTAAACCGCATTCGGAATTAATTGCACGTTAGGAGGCCACCGGATAATTAAAGCTGCCCCCATTACCCTCTCTCCCAACCCGTGCCTAACGTTACCCTATGCGTTACTATCGGTCGTCTTCTTCGGGATCAATTATTCCCATAAACCGCCCTAATTGGCACCGCCGAGGAATCGCGGGCAAAAGCCTGATTCATAAAGCTCGTACAATAATTACAGTATTTGTTAATTAATATTACGAACTTAAATAAATGCGCCATAAAGTGGGTGCTTAAAAACGTTTTAATCGGTAATCAATCTCTCATCATGTATAAAAAAACGGAAACCGAAATACTTGTCTCCGATATTAAATAAATCGATTAACGGAATCCGTTTAATAAGAGAACGATAATAAAAAGCATCGGGATTTAATTGAAAATCAACTCTTGGAGAAGAAACGGGAAACGACAAAAATAATTCAGACGATGTTCGAGAACTGTCAATTGTTGGTTGATCTATTTTTAACGGGAGTGAAGAGTGATAAAAAGCGTCGATGATTAACGAACTTTTTTCGGGCGGACGTATATGTATATATAACGTATATACGTCGCGGTCGACCAAAGGTATTCGGAGGGGTGAGTAAATCGGCTCCCCCGATAATCTATAGGTTTTTTCTTTGGCGCGGAAGAGCGGCCGCGCGAGAGGGACCCCGGCAAGGAGTCATTGTTTCTTCGCGTACGACTAGCTTGATTGTGTTAATGAAAAATGGGGAAGAAGTAAAGCCGAGCCAATGGGTTCTACGTCGAAGGGTGCTGGCAGTGTTGGCTCCGCGGGAGAATGGCAGGGTGAGGCGGGAATTGAACGTGATCCAAAAGCGCTTATAAATGAATAACACCCATAAAGGATAAGATATCGGAGGATTATACCCATTATCATATATCTGCGAGCCAGTACTTTTTTCGCAGCGACCCGTCATTGATATCTATATTTCTTTCTGTCTATGAGGATTATCGATCGTAAATATGTTTCGGATGTCAATGGTTTTACCGCGTACGTGCGCCGAATGTAAGCCCGATCCCGCCGGTACATGCGCGTATATATACGCTCGGTGGTAAATAAACGGAAAAACGTGACATTTGCACGGGACAAAATAAACCAAAGGCGGCGTAGTTTTAAATTATCAGATAAAATAAATATTAGTTTATCAAGGAATGCGAATTTGAACTGTGGCGCGCGAGCTTTCATATTTTACTCATTAAAACGGCAAACCGAAGGGGACAACCCGATCCTTTGTTACGTTTCATCGTCTATCAAAATTAAAAAACCAAGGACTCGCGTGCGCGATTTATTAAACCGCAGCCGTTGCGCATATATCTTTTTAGAAGAACGCGAGCACGGAACGAATATGACGAAAAAAACTGGATATAATAAACAAACATGGCACAGAGGAAACAGTGAGTGAAACCGATAACCATAACGCTACGCTGGCGAAAATGCATGTATAAATAGAACCAGTCGCTCGTATCGGTTTGGACCTTTCGTCCTGCGACCTGGTTGAATAATCAAAGGAATTAAAGAGTGACTCACCGCCTCGGAGATCCCGGATCGAAGGCCGGCAGGTATCGTCATTAATGCTGAAACAAAACATTTAAAAAATTATGTAGATTATGTATGCATATTCTCATAATAAAAAAATTATCGAAAAGTACAGAAGATACTTACGTTACCATAGTTTCAGTGTTAATCTTTCATTCAAAAGCACTGACTCTAATACCGAAAACGCCGAAGACAACTACGCGACCGTGTGAATCATAATCGGCGAACAAGCACAGACTCTAATCTCGCGAATAAATATAATAAACGAATATAAAAAACAACTATTCGAACTACTACGCGCACTGATTCTGCAAAGTCGTATCGAACGCAGTTATGAAAACCTTCATCTGAAAAGACACAAAATAGTATTAAACATATAAAACAATCGTAGACAAAAAATTCATTGCTTAACAATCGTAATACACTGAGAAATTCGCGAAGGAATATGCAACAAGTAACAACGTAACCTGTGAACATTGTTAATAGCCCCGTAATCGATATCGTAATAATACTCTACATCATTAATAATAGGATATAGATACGGTATTATATGCGTAAAGAATAGAATGTGGACGCGAATATAATTAGGGAAACTTACGTTGTAACTGCGTAGCTGACGAGGATACACTGCAGAAGGTGGAATACGTCTTACTACGCCACGCCGATGAATAATAACTGACAATAACATGTATAACATTCATGTCCTTACAGGTCAAATTCGCCGGTCCAACGTTTCGATTGTTATCTTCCCCCTCTCCCACACCTGAACGCCTGGGATTATAAAAGCGCATTTTGTCAACACGTCGGCAAATAATAAAACACAGACTGTTCAATGTTTTGTTTTGTGCATTCGAAATATACTTTTTTTACGAACTTTGAAGTCGATTGAATAAAGATTATGCATGCAAATATTATTCAATATATCGGAATATTAAAAGTTACAAATTCTTCTCTCACTTGAGATTCTAAAAGCTGTAGGATTGATAAACTATGAGAATTTTATTCGAGCACGATTAAAATTAAGTATATTACCTAAACGGCGTTCTTATTTCCATCTACTGATCAAATCCGGACGATATAACGCAATTAGAACAATAAATAAATGATTTTCGGCGGAGCAATTTATACTTATCCGACTACGATACGACTGAACTTAGGCACAAAGCGGATTCAAATCGCACTTGTTGAAGACGTAGCAAAATCCCTATTCCTCTTGCACAATCCTGAAGCGCGGTGATATTTGAAACACTAGCAAACTGTTGGCTACTCTGATTGATAAAAAAGGGCAGTACTTCTCGCGGTACGCGACGTACACAGAAATTTCGTTCTATCATGTCATTGATTTGTATTAAACATGTAACGGTAGGAAAGGTAAGGATACCTTTTAAAAATTATCGTATTGTTTTTTCCTGGCATTGACATGATGGATATATTAAAATCTCTTGTAGGAAGGAAAGATCACTCTATTTTAAGCACATCCGGTAAAGGCAAATTGCCCTCAGGGGTGGGGTCTCCTGTCAATTTAAGCCAAAGAAGCGAACGAGTTATGTTGACTTCGTGAGAAATCAAAACCAATTCGATACGATCATGGCACGACCGATTGTACCCAGTCAACAGAAGTTGGCTGAGAAGCTGACTATTTTGAATGACAGAGGTATTGGAATGTTAACTCGCATTTACAACATAAAGAAGGCATGCGGCGATGCGAAGTCAAAGCCTGGCTTCCTCTCTGATAAGAGTTTAGAGTCTTCTATAAAGACCATTGTTAGAAAGTTTCCTAACATCGACGTGAAGGGTATTCAACCGATCACCAATCTCCGCAACGAGATCATCAAGTCCCTGTCATTGTATTATTACACTTTTGTCGATTTACTTGACTTCAAAGATAATGTCTGTGAACTCCTAACTACAATGGACGCCTGTGGAGTCCATATGGACATTACAATTAATTTTGATTTAACGAAAGGCTACTTGGACCTCGTCGTCACCTACGTCAGTTTAATGATACTTCTGTCGCAAGTAGAAGATCGTAAAGCAGTGTTGGGCTTGTTTAACGCTGCCCACGAACTGGTGCACAGTCAATCCGATCCCAGTTTCCCACGCTTAGGACAAATGATAATGGATTACGATGCTCCATTGAAAAAACTTTCGGAAGAATTCGTTCCTCATGCCAAGTTGTTGAAAACTGCTCTCACTTCGTTGTGGCCTATTTATCCAGAGAGGAACATGTCTGCAGATACGTGGAGAGCTGATCAGAAGCTCAGTCTCGTCGGTAGCCCTGGGCAAATACTAAAAGCAGCAGCGACAGACACAATGTCCTGTGAAACGTTGAGTTTAGATAGAATAGAGAGATGGATCATTCTGGGCTTCACGTTGTGCCACACTTTCTTAAACCAAGAACAGCCCAGTAAACTGTGGACCTCAGCTTTGGAATCAGGCTGGGTCCTGGCTTTATTCCGAGATGAAGTCATTTACATACATCAGTACATACAGACATTTTTTGAAAGTATGAAAGGATATAGTAAAAGAGTATCTGAGGTGAAAGAATGTTACAGCCAAGCGGTGCAGAAAGCTGGTTACAAACATAGGGAGAGAAGAAAATTCTTAAGGACGGCGTTGAAAGAATTGGGTTTAATATTGACCGACCAACCTGGCCTTCTGGGCCCAAAAGCGCTTTTAGTTTTAATGGGACTTTCTCACGCGAGGGACGAAGTCCTCTGGCTTCTACGACACGGCGTGAATCCTCCGACGCAGGGGAAGAGTAAAGGGAGAGGAGGAGAAGATCTAGTAGATCGTCAATTGCCAGAATTATTGTTTCACTGCGAAGAATTGAGAGCGTTGGTGAAAAAGTATTCCCAAGTGCTTCAAAGGTATTACGTACAATTTTTGTCAGGATTCGACGCTCCTGCTTTGGATCAAATGATACAAAACCTCCCGGTCTGCCCAGAGGACGAAGGTGCGATTCTCAGCGATATGTGTTCAAAGATAGCCAGCCTGACAGTAAAACAAGTCGAAGAGAACGAACTGTTCGATTTCCGTGCGTTCAGGCTGGATTGGTTCAGATTGCAGGCGTACATGTCTATCACTAAATGTAATATGAATCTAGCTGATAACAGAGAGTTAGCGTCCTTCATGGACACCGTAGTATTTCATACAAAAATGGTAGATAATCTGGACGAGATGTTGGTCGAAACGTCCGACCTCTCTATCTTCTGTTTCTACAGCAAAGTGTTTGAGGATCAATTTCACATGTGCTTAGAGTTCCCTGCCCAGAACAGATACATCGTCGCGTTTCCATTAATATGTAGCCACTTTCAAAGCTGCACGCACGAACTCTGCCCGGAAGAGCGTCACCATATACGCGAGAGGAGTCTGTCCGTCGTGAACATGTTCCTCGACGAAATGGCCAAAGAAGCAAAAAATATTATTACGACTATCTGTGATGAACAGTGTAACATGAGCGACAAGCTATTACCGAAACATTGCGCGTTATTAATATCCCAGGTTGTAAACCGAAAGAAAAAGGATAAAAATAAGAAAAACATGTCCGAGATTCAGAAACCTGGTATTGAAAGTTACAGGAAAACGAGAGAGGAATTAACAACGATGGATAAACTACACATGGCATTGACGGAGCTGTGCTATGCCATTAATTATTGTCCGACGATTAACGTGTGGGAGTACACTTTCGCGCCGAGGGAGTATTTACATCAGCATTTGGAATCGAGATTCGCCAGAGCACTTGTCGGCATGGTCATGTACAATCCGGACACTAACGAAATAGCGAAACCGTCGGAACTCTTTGTCAGCGTCAGATCTTACATGAACGTTCTCCAGACGGTCGAGAATTACGTGCACATAGACATCACGCGCGTGTTTAACAACGCGCTCCTTCAACAGACCCAAGAACTGGACAGTCACGGTGACAAAACGATCGCCGCTCTGTACACGCAGTGGTACTCGGACGTCCTGTTGAGACGAGTCAGCACGGGAAATATTTGTTACTCGAGCAACCAAAGGGCGTTCGTCAGCTTGTCGGCGGAGGGAGCGATACCGTTCAATGCGGAAGAATTCTCGGACATCAACGAGCTGAGAGCGTTAGCTGAATTAATTGGACCGTACGGCATGAAGATGTTGAACGAAAATTTGATGTGGCACATAGCCAGCCAAGTGCAGCAACTGAAGAAGTTGGTCGCCGGGAACAAAGACGTCCTCATCGCGTTAAGAACGTATTTCGATAAACCGGAAATTATGAAGGAACAGTTCAAAAAGTTGCAGCAGGTGGACAACGTGCTGCAACGAGTCACGATCATAGGCGTGATCCTGAGTTTCAGACAATTGGCGCAGTCCGCGCTGGTCGACGTGTTGGAAGAACGCATTCCGTTCCTCTTGAGCTCGATTCTAGATTTTCGACACCACTTACCATCCGGCGATCCCATGCGCGTGGTTTCGGAGATGACCTCGGCAGCAGGTTTGTCTTGCAAAGTCGACCCGACGCTGACAACAGCGCTCAGGAGCCAGAAGTCCGAAGTCGACGAGGACGAACACTCGCTCGTCTGTCTATTAATGGTCTTTGTAGCTGTTTCTATCCCGAAATTGGCTCGGAACGAGAACTCCTTTTATCGAGCGTCTCTGGAGGGTCATTCTAACAACATACATTGCATGGCGACGGCAATAAATAATATCTTCGGTGCGTTATTCACTATCTGCGGACAGAACGATATAGAGGACCGTATGAAAGAATTCCTTGCCTTGGCATCGTCCAGCTTGCTGAGACTGGGTCAGGAGGCGGACAAAGACGCGATCAGGAACAGGGAGTCCGTGTATCTGTTGTTGGACCAAATAGTCCAAGAATCGCCGTTTTTAACGATGGATCTGCTAGAGAGCTGCTTCCCGTATGCACTGATACGTAATGCATATCACGATGTGTACAAGCTTGAACACTCGCAGCCGTAAACTCGTTGAACGACGAACTTCTATCTCTATTTCGCCACTCAGGGTCGCCCCTTTTTTACGTCCATTATATCGAATACGGAATCAAAGCATTTTTATTGACTCGGTTTCGAGCGAAAAGGAAACTACGAATGTGGCGGAACGTTCTACTTGCAATACATATGATTAATTCCATTCAGTTCTATGAACGCATTGAATTCGAGGTACAAGTCTGTTTCGAGATGTATTTAAAACGCCCGGAAAAAGAGGACAAGATATCGTTAATTTATTTAAAGTAATGCATTTTGTATAGGAACGGTAAACTCATAATTCATATTTGATACCTGGCATGATGAACATCTGATAATAAACGATAACAGGTTTTTCAGTATTCTACTATGCATTATATCTGTATCTAAGGACTGTTTTATATCGCAGGTAAATCGTAAGATCCCATCTGTCTCCAGATCGAAATACACGTATCGTAAAATAGGCATCATCCAGTCTGCTACATTTTCTAATGTACAATTGTAACTTTTACAATAGTTTATAAAATAAATAAAAGTATCCATAAATTGCGTTTTTTTATTACAGCCATTTACGTCCCCTGCGCCCGAATAAAAAGACTTCTATTTTCATTCATCCTCTTTATACCCTCATTACTTTTATTTTTAGATTCACGCTAATTTTACACGTGGGGTACATCGCGTTATTCTCGTAAGGGTATAAAAAAAAATTAGAAATGAGAGATCATTTGGAAGTGATAAACACAGCCGCGTAAATGTAAAATGTATGCTTTATTTAGTTCTTTACAATGTTTTTGTTTCGTCTTTAATCACATTAACATAACACAAGATATTCACAATCAGATTCCTTTTTATTTATAATATTCTTAAAACACTCGCCGCGTTCTAAACATTTGGGAAAAAGAGAGAGTGGTGGTCTGAAGCTGCGTTCAGGCGATTGGTCAGTATCATGCTTAATAAAAAAAGAAACTTATGTATGTAAAATAGGAGTTTCAATCCGAACGTAGAATTAAAAATCGACAGTACGAATGAAGAAATGAAGACACTACGGCACATGGAACTTAACGGCAATGATGATTTTTACGATTAATAGTCCAAGCGGTACCACGCTTGGAGAACCGAGATGATTTTTGTTATACATACTACTTAAAGTTTCAGCTAAATGAAAATTGGAACGGATACGAATTCTCTTAAAAGACGTAGGTAAAACTAATATCGGTTTGCACGATGTTGATAGGTCACCACATTTTTGGATCGATAGAAAAAATATAATCTTCGATTTCTTTTTGTTTCTTTCTTACTAACATTATGTACAAGTGATAAAGTAGTGTGTGCATTGCGTCACGGTGACGCAAGTCTGGATTAAGAAAGGTACTCCGAATAAGACGCTGATCCTGCGAACGCGTTCCAACATCCTCTCCCTTACTTCGAAGAATTTGCTCTGTGCCATGGAGATTACGTTTATCACAAATAAAGTGCAGCGGAAACGCACAATTGCCGAATAGACAAGTAATTCAACGGTACATAGGACACGATCTTAATCCAGACAGCGCAGAAACGAATAAGCTTAAGCATACGTAGTAGAGACTTTTCAGGGACAAAATTATAAGTGAAATCGTATTTTTGCTCTTTTCATTTTTAATCGTTATGCTCGTTTTCGTATGTGCAAGCGACGCTCTCGCTTGGCAACTAGATATTAGAACTTGGCCCGATTCCACGCTCGTCTTAGGCTTCTTCGCTTTTAAACAATGTTACTATGCTCCTTGTTTGTTTGTTTTTTTCTTTTGTTCAATCTTTGATCGTGTAGTCAGTCGTTTGAACCGTCCTTATGGCAGTGAAATGGAAGCGAGAACAATTAGAATAATGATATTCAAAACGCGATCGACTCGTCTAAGCAGCTCGACTACAAGTCTGTTTTCTATTCGTCGTATAATATTGCTGTTCCAATGACAATCGAATGGCAGTTCTGAATTTCAGACAAATTTAATAACGTCATATCAAAATATCTTTTAATCAATCGGAATCCACTGCTATCGATATAATGGAAATAATAATGTTCCTGTTATATACTTCTAATACCGTCGTCGTTCATATGTATGGCTTTCCCTCTCGCTACGACACGAATGGCAGTAAATTGTGCTCGTCAAGCACCATGAAGTATTCGTTATCGAATGTAAGAACAATGGAAATAAAATAGTACAACGATCGGACGAGCGGTTACGAATGGGACCAAACGGAATTCCGTTGCACCTATATGCAAGAAACTTGAAAACTCCTTAGATAATTATAATCTACACCGAGCGATCCGTTTTCGGTCCACGCTGGATCGTCGTTTAAAAGTCGTCACCTTATAAAGCTAAGGACTCGATTACACGCACTTACAGGCATTCGTCCGTCATCCTTGTTAACTTCCGTTCTGATTACAAAATACAGAATAATATTTCACTATAATACAGATTTGATATAAAAACAAGTATTTTTTTTTTTTTGTATTCGCTTTACCATTTGTTATGGTTATATAATTATCGTTCATGTATATATATATTTATATATATATATATATAATATCAATATATGTACACAGTTTAACACTCTCTCGTTGAATTCTTGCACGCCCGTTCTCACGTTCCGTTCCCCAAATTTTTTGTTCGTTTTCTCGTCGTGCTCGCTTTACATCTGTGCCAAATTCCTCTCGTCTCTCACATCATCATCATCAGCTCTCGCATGATCCACTTCTTATAATCACATTGCAACTATTGTACATTTTCACACGATCCGCAAACTCGTATTTATCTGCGATTATTGGCAGACACCTCCTTGATTTCATCTCTCCATCCCTACAAAACGTTCCCCTCTGCCTTGCGCGACTACAGATTTGTTAACTGTTAAACTTCTGGGATAT
Organism: Ceratina japonica; assembly: GCA_019453355.1. Classification (NCBI taxonomy): domain Eukaryota; kingdom Metazoa; phylum Arthropoda; class Insecta; order Hymenoptera; family Apidae; genus Ceratina; species Ceratina japonica. The sequence continues at coordinate 81,210 of SMSR01008848.1, forward strand.
CATCGTCTAAACGGAATTCTACGTAACTGTTAGCGCGGAAACTAGCTGCCGTAAACGCTGAACAGTAGACACCGACATCATCGTAAGATGTAGAACGAGAAGAAATAGAAAATACGTTTGATTCTCAAAAAGCTACGCTCCAACGGGTGTGATGAACAACTCGGAATGGGGAAGAAAAAAGTGTTCGTTTGGATTTTAGCAGCGGCGATGGGTCCTCGTCGGATCTCTCGCCAGATCGAAACGTGCAGGAAGTAATAATTCGGGCAACGAGGGACCTCGACAAGGGGCGAGTAAAAAAATTCAGTCGATCACACGTTTTGGCGTTTCAAGAAGGGAAGTGTATAATATCGCGTTAGATCTCAGTTCGACGGCCCCATCGTTTCGGGCGATCAGAAATTTGCCTCTTTCCTCCTTTGCGGCATACGAGTATGCAGCGGTGCGCGAATATGCTGCTTGAGCCTATGTATATTAAAACATGTCCGTATTTTAAGAGGAGGGCTCGTCTTTGGTCCGCTATGCGCTATCGTTGAAGCGCGTTTACGGTACAGCCCCCGGTAATTGCGATTTAAAAACCATATTTAAATATAATTTATAACATTCGCGACAGCGGAGATAAATTATACTCTGCAATAGATAACTAAATAATAATAGTCGTACTAATAATAATTATTACAATAATAATAAGCATAATTATAATAATAGAATCGCGGCATTGTTCGATAACGCCCTCATCGGGCCAATCATTATTTCAAATATCACTTTATAAAAAAATTGTTCTTCATTTTTGTTACTCTTTTCCCATTGTTTATACTCTCTCGTAACTTTGTTCGTTTCAATTCGCTAATAAAAATTAGTATAAGAATATCATTATTATGCTACAATGGTAGAGATCAAGTGATCAAGTGATGTAATAGTTTGGTAATATGGTAAACGCGCTTTTTCGCTTCGGAAAGCGGCAGTATCGATACCAGAGCCTTTTTTTCAAAAATTTAAACTTATAGTCTACTATTAAAAGCAGGAATAAAAAACTAATCGTCACATAAATAAAGACCGAATGTCTTTCCTTAAGAATCTTATGGTAAAACAACGAATCGTAACAGTCATTTGTTAGAGCGAAAACGAACAAGGCAGGCTCAGCGGGAGCTGATCAAAAATTACTGTTATCATCCTAACACTTATTCCAAATATATATTGTCGTCTCCGTTCTCCCGCCGAGCTTCCCTTCCTCCTCTAACCGACAGTTCCAGACGTAATAAAATCGCGCTTTCCAAAGCGAAATACCACGAGATTCGACTTCACCGAGAAATCGAGGCGCAAAACACTCCTACGCAACCGTTGGCCATAAATGTTCTCATATCGAACGACAAAAATCCGTTGCGCTCAATATTGCCGTAATAATTCTTTGCCGCGCGCGAATTCAGCATCGTCCGCAGAAATAAATCCTCGTAACTTCGATCATTCGATACACGTTTTATATTAAAAGTGTTCACGGAGGGAGAAGTTCGTTTTTTTTTTCGTTTTCTTCGCCGAAAGCCTACTAATTTCTTAAACGGGGCGCGAAAAATATGTATTTAATGGCAACACGGAGGAAACTGCAGGAAACATTTAAAAAGACGAATTAGACGTTAAGACCCACGTATCTCATAGTCTTTTCTCAAATAATCGCGACGCGTAAGTCCACGCGATCGTATCACGTGCGTCTCTAACACCGCTTCGCTTCGTTTCGTTTCGTTTCGTTTCGTTTCTAAAAACGTCGATGTCCTCGTGCGTTTTGTTTCTTTCGCTGAACGGAATCAGCCCGACAAAAGCCAAACGTCAAACGAGAAGTCGATATTAATATCATCGTTCATCATTACAATATATAATACACTTCACCAAATTTACAAACCCCGAACCAGTATACTCCCTGTGATGTACCCCTGTGATGTTCTTTGCTGACTTACTTGAATCGAAATAAAAACGTAGATCAGCGATCGTCGGTTACTTTCAATTGCATTTAGATCACGCCTGTCCCTCCTCTTGCTCTCTCAATTTATCGTCGATCTTCGTTCGCGAGGGACAACGTTTTACGTGTATATTATCGCTTCCTGGGTGGACCGGCTCGTTTCACAGTTTCGCAAATTAAACAAGAGAACAATTTATGACGGGACGTCGAGACCGTTCCTAGTTCGCGGTGGTTCTCTAGGTGCGTCACACCTTGTGATGTCTCATCTCGTAGGCTGTGGGCCTGCCGCCTCCCCCGGAGCCCGAATAGGCGCCGGCGTACAATTCGGGATGGTTGGACCGGCCGTAATTGGGAGCTGCGCTGCTACTGGGTGGCGCACTAGCTGTGGGAACCGAGCGATAGCCTGCTTAAGGTTTAGAAAAAGGTATTCCACTATGAAACGAAATAATCGAAAGCGAACGAAACAACTAATTTGTACCGGGATAGTTAATAGGTTAATCACTGCTGGTACCAAGAAACCGCAAACGAAGAGTCAAATGAAAATGAACGATAATGTTACGACTGTACACATGCAACTGTGTGTCTCTGAAGTAAAGATACTTCTAACGAACTCCTCTGGTGATTGCTCTAATCATCCAAAAGCGATCGAAATAAATGCGAACGATGCGAAAGCGAAACAAAAATAATGCGCTATCTCATTATTAATGATCAGAGGTATTAATGATAGCTTCTGTTAAAATGTTATGCGAAGAGATGTAGGAGCAAATACAAGAATTCGTGAAAAATTGTTAACTGCAGGATGTCGAGACTTCCGATAAGAAGTCTGCTGGAGCCTGCTGATTATTTTCTCTCTCTCTCCATGTATTTCTATAATTACTCATTTATTCGTGAATTTGCTCCTAGCAAGGATATAGATTATTAGGCCCCAGCTCACCTCTGTAGGTCATAGAACGATAGTATCAGGTAGTGATGCGCGTCAATCAATGCGAGGAAGATGCAAACAGGAAAAAACATTGATGTAGTTGCGGATCACACAAAGACGGATACATAACAGCAAGCTTCTTAGCTCGAGCTTAATCCATACTCCTAGCTTCCTTGTTAGATTCGCTTGGCATAATTTTAATGAGCAATATTTCATAGAATCAAACTCGAGCGAGGACAGCTGTGTTGAAAAGCGATCGAGTTATCACGTAAATTTACCTTTTGGATAATACTGAGCACCTCTACCCTCTCCATAGCCATGGGAGGGACCCCGAGTACCACCGTGGGCACCTTGACTTGGCCTGGGAGGTATGCTTCGGGGACCAGCACCACCTCCGCCATGCGGATGTCGCTATAAAGTATCAAGTTTTATTTAGAAACAAGTACAACTGTATTAAATTTTTATCATTTGTTCATTTTATTATACGCACCATTCTTCTTAAAGTATTCATTGGTCTTCTTAGAGTATCACTGATACGTCTTGCTGGTGGTTTCTTCGGATTACTCGAAGGTGTATGAACAGCGCAGCATTTGATGAACAGACCCATGAAGATGATGAAGGCTATTCCCATCAACAGCACTGCCCACCAAAATTCCTAAAAAAAAATATGTATTGAATTTATTCATGTTGAATATGCAAGTATCGATTTATTAGAAGTGGACTTACAGTAACCCATTGCGCTACTGTAAGCAGCGTTTCCTTATTGAATAAGAGATTCTTCAATCTGGCTAACGGTCCTTCCGCGTCAACTGCTCTACATTTCAGAAATACATCGCAGTACCCCTGAAGAAATATTAAATTATTGTATGTAGTATGTACATTTATTGAATTCGGCTTTGAGAAAAACCGATCTTACTTGGAAGTTATCACACGGTGATCCAGGGCGAAGGCTGATTCCGCCATCGGGCAGACCCACAACGTGTGCGAACTCGCTGGTACTACGACAGGACGCGGGATCGGTTCCATTTTGACAAGCTAACTCGCATAATTTACGTTTGTCGATGTTCGGGATCACGTTGCTGGTTAAGAAGCATTCGGTCAGATTCCATTCAAGGCAGATCGATCCAGTACACTCTCCATTGATACACAACTGAGAATTAAAATATAATTTGTTAATAGCTGGAACGAGTATCGAGTAAATTCTTCGTAGAAGTAACAGAAAGTTCTTTACCTGCGTTCCTTCGTTACATCTGGTCTTGTTAGCTCTTGGTAGCGGTACGGGACACTCGGAAGATCGTCCGTTGCACGTTGAATTGTAACTGCAGTCGGATTCGGCCTTACATTGAACGTTCTTGGAAAGCGGCACGAACTGACAAGACTCGCTGGAGCAACAAGGTCCTTGACTGGGACTGTAAAACATATAATATTTCAAATAAATGAATAAAAAAACAAATTTTTCGTTATGAAACATTGAATTATAAATGCATACCTGCATTGGGTTCCGAATTTCCTGGTACAACCCTTCGCCGTTTCGTTCTTTATTTTGTCCAATTCTGAGACCTGCCGGGGATAGCAACATTTATCCACACACTCGTCATCGTCGTACCCGCAATCGCACTCCTCCCCAGCTTCGACGATCTTGTTGCCGCAGAACGCTCCGGCAGAGGCTGCGTAAAAACGAAATGATCGAAATCGAGTTCCATTTCAATCGTAATAAAAATATTTTGACAAATTACCAGTGAAGCAATTTCGTTTCTTATTGTCTTCGATGGCATCGAGGACGTTGCTGATATTACCGATGCTGCACTTTGAAAATTTACTATTATTCGGTCGATCTCCGCTGGTCGCTGACGCAAACATTATGTAATTTCCGTGGAGTCCTCCGGGTCTGCACTCCGGCGGAAAATCATGCTGAAAATCACAAATTTAAATTACATGCGCGAACAGGTTTCGATAAAACTGCGGGGATTCATTTCAAATAAATGCTCACGGGTGAACCGAAATTGTGTCCTATCTCGTGTGCCAGCGTCAGCTGCGACACCTTCGGCGGTACCCTGCTGTTGTAATTAACGAAGGTAATGATCCCGGTGTTCAGCGATCTCTTGGTCGACTGGTACATCCCGGCGACCGTTTCCGTGTACGTTTTGTACTTTTCGCAAATGCCGCCGGACGCGCCGGACGCGGAGGCCACCCAAGCAAGTCCAAGAGTGCCGCCGGTAAAATCTCTGTTAATAATACAAACCGGTGAGATTCGCATTCGCGTACACGCGCGCGATGGCACGCAACCGTTTGACATGCATATTTAAAGCGGGGAGGCTCGTACGTACCTGTACGTGAACACGTAGGCGAGGCAGAAGTCCTCGTGGTTGCCGAGCGAATGCAAATTTAAAAAGTTGCTAACGTCAATGTTCTCCATGCAAAACGGATTCGGATCGCCGTAAGTCTGGTGGGGCGAGCAAGCCGTGTCGTCGTCGATCTGCGAAACGGAACGCGCGTTTAAATTACGTATCCGCGCGTGCAGCCGGCGCACGAAATTAATCAGTAATTTAATCACCTTTATCCGCTGCACCTCGAATTTAATATTTCTGTGCTTGATTCTGCCGTCGAACCTCGTGTCCCTGTAGATGTAGTTCACCGCCGTAACGTGATGCGCGATCAGAGACAGGATCTCCTCTTTGGTTTTCTCCGCATCGTGATGCAGCTACAGAAGCAGAATCGAGAAATGAGACATTCAATATTTGCAAATCCTCATACAGTTTTTTTCTTTTTAAACGGGAATAGAGAGGAACGTTCGACTAAAGGAAATACACAGACAGGAACGCAGTGATGAAAACTCGAGAGAGAAAGAATCGTGCAACGAGTTATTTCACGTTTCAATTAGATTTGATATACTATGTAGAGAAATTCGAGTGGGCGAGGTATAAGGCAGGCGGTCTGGAATTAGGTCCGTAAATAACTTACCTGTTCCGATATGTGTCTCCATATCAGCGGATCGGTTTGAATGAAGAGGGAACAAGTGTTTTTATTATCCTCCTTCGGTCGCGTCGCTCTCCGCGTTCTCCGATGACTAGGTTCGTTAGCTTCTCGAGAATATTTGTGACCGGGCGACTCCGGATCACCGTTCCACGGTTTCACCTGCGGCTTGAATTTCTTGTTATCCGCGGTTACCGGAAGAGGTGCCTCCAGTTCCACGGAATTCTGTATTCTCTCCATCCACTCCACCACGTCGTCGGTGATCCCGCAGCCGCCGCCCTCGCCTTCGAAAGGGAATTAAACATTGATAAAGCGGCCGCGGATACAGCTGGAGCGGTGCAGTCGCGGGGCGAGTGAAATTTTAAATATTTTAATGGGTTCCGCGGGCGCAATTTAACTCCGACGGAAAATTAGTTTATTTTTCATTCGCCCGGGCCGCGGTTCAACTCCCGCGTAAATAGCTTGTAATTTTATAAATCATTCCGCCGGCGAATAATATTTCATGTTTTCGCGTTCCTCCCGGACAAATTATTCCTGCCACTTTTTAACTTTCGATTAGCCAACCCGGGGCCCGGGCTCAACTTTTTTACACGATAAATTTACGAGACCGTAAAAAAAATGTGTGTCTCTCGCATAAAACCGGGCGCCTCGATCTCGAATCCCCCCAGCTACCGTTCGACGAGGATGTGCCCTCGGTGCCCGGGAACGAAGTTTCCCATTAAGGATCGTTCCCGGGGAAAAACATGAAACTCCGCGGGCTACAAAGGAATTCGAATTTTATATCGCCGGTGTTTTCGATGGAAACGAGCCGCGCGTATGAAGAAGCTGCATAGTTTCGATCGAGGCTTAGAGGGTTGTTCCGCGCAACAGTTTCAAAGAAACTCGAGCTCGCTCTCCCGTAAGAACTTCGGGGCGGGGCGCAATCCGTGTAAGTAAGGCAAACACGCGCGATTCGGAGAGTTCGAGTGTCTGCCCCCGGTGGAAGCGAACGGTGAACAACCGTGAACCAGTGAAGTTTAAAACGCGTCGCAGCGGAAGTTCCCGATGCGCAGTTTAATTATTCACGTAATACCGAAACGCGCGCCTGCCCCGGCTAGCTTGTTTGTGTGTCTGCAAAGCGGATGCGTGAGCGGACATAATGCGCTACGTAATGACAAACTTAACCGCTTCCCCTTGGGTGTCGTATCGTCCGTAACGACGACGCTATTATTTTGAGGACGTGGTCACCCACGAGCAGATACGTATGGGTGTGAAATCATGCTTCCTGTTTCACGGTGCCCCGGCCGTGGGCCGCCGGCAAACCGGGTGAGTCAACCGCGAACGCGATATTCCGTCGTTTTTCGCAAAACCGAGATTTCAGGGTCGATTATTAATTTAAACCGTCGAAACAATGCGTCCTTTACACCGTTCTTCGCACAAACCGACTATAAAAACGTTTTCTCATATTTTTTTTTACATAGAAACTAAAGGAAATATGCAGCTGAATCTATTTCTTTGAAAATCCCAGCTTAAATCCGTCGACAAGGAAAATCGGAAACTCTGAACAATGGAACGTTGCTATCAAAGTTACTGCGCACGTGAATAGAATATATTTAATTATACACACTGGGGCACAATGGATTTGCTCTTCTATTTTCTATTTTCGCGTGACAGATGTTTCATTGTTAGAGCGTTTCATTTTTTTTATTATGCTCCCCGTCAAAGTTTTAGCGGCCCTCAGAAGCAGCGAAAAATGAACGTTGGTAAAGAATTCTACGTTAGCCATATCGTGTTGCTCTAACAATACCTCAATTCGTTAGCAGATAATTGGGGCAACCCTCCTATATTATATTTTATTATATTATTTGGTGCACCGCGGTTTTCACTAGTGCGTGAAATAATTGAAAAGGGAGTTCTACTCGAATTGTAATTAATAATTATATGTGCACATGTCTGGTGAAAGTAAGGGCCTCGTATGTCGCTCTATTAATTATCGGTCATATAAAAATAAAGCGCTAATCACCCTAGTAAAAAATGTTACCCTATTTTCTGAACCTTCTTTTATAAAACAGGAACTCTAAATAAAGTAAAGCGATTACGCGAACGTTGAAAAAAGAAATTTGCGGTTTATACCTTCCACAAAGTAAATGGGAGCCCTCACAGAGGCTTGAAAAATTTTCATGGTAATGTAGACCTTTAAGAAAATTCTTAATCCTCACTGCATAAAGGTGGATTGCTCGTGTCCAGGCAAAATCCACCTGCGTCAGAATATCGTACGTACAAAAATATTTATAAATTAATTTTATTCTCGAAATATTTCAATCTCCCTATAATTTAGAAAGTTATATTATGCTTTTTAACTTTCTTCAGTTCTTTCAATAACCCTGTAATAACTTGACCTTTGACACAATTATACCGAGGCAACGTTTACACAACGAGGATTAAAATAAAAAATTCAAATAATCAGACATCGAGGTAAAACGTACCTAACATTTTCAGAAATTTTTGTGTTGTTAGTTGTGTAACCCAGAGAGAGAGAGAGAGAGAGAGAGAGAGGGGGAGAGAGAGCTACAGTAAAATCGATTGTATTAATCCTGGTACTAACGAGGGGTAGAAGCGTAGCGTGGGGCTGACTCGGAAAATTTATAACCGGTTAAGCCCACAGCAGCAACCGATTAGGATCACCGTCGTCGCATTGTTCCGCATAAATTCACGTCGCACCCTTTTTGCAATCGTGGCGAGAAAACGTATCGCGGGTAAGAATAAGCCGACGTTACGTCGGTCTCGATGTCCGAGATAATTGCGGTGGCCGCCGCCGGTTTTACTACCGGGTTAACCGTGAGCCACGAGCTTTAATGACTGGGCGTTTCGATGTCACGATATTGGCTACCTTTATTGATACTACCAACGCGGCCGCGTTTATACGCGATTATCGTTACGTCGGCCTCCGAATAGCCGGAGCTTTTTCTTTTACTATCGCCGTTCGCCTACGCGCCCGACGACGAATGTCTTCAAATTAGAGGGCATAAACAGACCCAGAAGAGATTCATTAAACTTAATAACACGACGAAATTCATTGAAGTCGTCTCGAGGGCCGTAAATCCACGTACCCATATCTGTGCACGCAAACACAGTCGAAACGGTGGTAGTCCATCCGCGAAACGCAATATAGAGACGAGGAGCGCGTTAAATATTATACGCTGACGCTGTTTATTTAAGCGGCCGGTTATTTGTAGGACCGGTGTAAACGCGGTATCAAAATTGCTGGACCGGCGCGAGATTCGCAGGCAAATCTATGGGACGCGGGGAAAATGCTTTCTCACCCTTTGACAAGGGTGTCTCCGCTTCCCCATGGCTCGTGTATGTATGCACCCTACTTCCTGCCGTAATGATATCGCGAGTAGCTCGTGGAATTCGTGCTATCAGCCTCTACGGCCGGGGACTGACACTCTCGCGCGCACGGAAAATGTAATCTCTCCACAGTGGCAGCAGACTGGTTCGACCGGGAACGCTACTATCTACGTCGCCAGACGTTCAGTCAGTCACTAAAGAATTCTCCCGGAGCAAAAGGAAGCCGAGAGAAAATGCGCAATCATGATTTATTTGCGAACTTCCTTGCCCCTCGCTGCCTGATTTTTTCACGATACCCCGTGAAACGTTTCGCGACTCGCAATATTTAAAGACCTGGGAATCGAGTTTTCTGAAGTTCCACGCTCGGAGCTGCCAGACGCCGCTCCCGTTTGAAAGACGCACGATAAATATTCCTGCGGAAGTGTTTAGCTGCTGCTATCAAGAATATTGCTCGAGACAAAGGCGAGCCAGACGACGACTCGACGGAGGAAGAAGTTATGTACACGCATTAGTGCAGTCGGAGTTGTGCCTTTTCCGAGGGCAAATGGACCGAAAAGCGCAACGTTCCCCGTCCGGTTGAAACTACTGCATCGTTAGCCAGCTCCGACTGTGACTCAGGCCAAGTCCACGGAGCTCGACTTCCTGGTCATTCCGCGTATACCTGTTTGACTCTTTAACCGACGTGCGTGCGTGCCCAGCTCCTGGCGTCGTCGGACGCGTCTGTCTGCGTGCGTCCCGTCTATTCACGGACGCGCGCCACCTCGGCGTCGGTTACGCAGACCCGGCGCGTGTCGTTAAGGCGATTCGCTTAAAAACCGTACACGGCTGGATGCTCCTTTAAGGATGCCTCGCAACGCCGGCTAAACTGTCGTCGGACGACACGGGGAACGGGGGACGGACGCGCGTACATCGCGCGCCGCCGCCGCGGCGAAAGGGGTGCCCGTCCAAGTGTGTAAACGCGGGGTCGTGTGGCGCCGTTCCTTGTATTATGCAGACGCGACCTGATCTACGCAGACGTTGTTGCAGAACGGCCGCGCGGTCTCTAAATGTGCGGTCCCGTTTAACGAACGTTTGCTCCGCCGGGCATACCTGAATGGGCGCGGAACAATAGAGATCAGCCCCTTTTCAACGGCCGAGAACGATCGGCGCGGAATCCCTTTAAAATAAATTCCGCCCGATGTGTTGCCTCGGGTCCCGCGATAATACCCCGCGCTTCATCGTCTCTCGCGATTTAATTTCGATTCGCGTCAGTTAGGGATTGAAAGCGGATAAGAATGTTACGCGCGTCCTATCCGCGTCGATCGTCGCCGGATAACGCCATTCCGCGAATCAATTGTGTTTGACTCGGCCCGATCATTTATCTCCTCCTCCCCGCGATGCATTTACAGAATAGAATTGCACTCGGCGGAACATTAGGCTATCGAGAGAGCGCGCCGCTATGAAACCGCGCCGCGAGTATTGCTCGCCCCGTTAATGGGCTACACTCGCATTCTCCCGCTTGCGGATACAATTATTCGGATATTCAGTCACGCGGACTGCACATGATCGACGTCCAAATCGATCCGGGCGCTCCTCTACGTGTCCGCGGTCGCCTCTCCGACGATTTTCCTCCGACGAAACGAACGCTAGATAGTCATCGTGCGAGCGAATGATTTAAAGATAATGTTGGAATAACAGACAGCCGGGGATATCGTTTCCATCGATCGTCGAATTCAGATTAATGACGGCGTTTCATCGCCGCGGATGATGAGCCAATCCCGTGAACACGTTAATCGGATTATCCTGCGCTCAAGCTCGCACACAGATATATATCTAGCATAATATTTTTTTTCGTTCAATTATGTATCGTTGTACTGAAACAAACGGGGGAGAAAAATTAACGAGGGCGAGATGAATGGGTAAACGTACCTTTTCGAAAATGGGCGTACGGGTCGCCGACGTCATTTTCGTGATAGATCACAGAATGTAACGTGTCATTTATCTCGTGCGGCGGAAAGTAATAGTGCGCCCTTTCCACGTACCACGAGCCACCGCGGGGCGAAATAATTTTCCCATGGAAAACACCGTCGCTGATGCTCCCGAACACGTGGCTGCCAGGCTCGCCTGCAAATAAAAATAAAAACCGTGATTGATAGAACCGTTCTATTTATTACCATTCCCGAAACATTAATTATCAATCTCCCTCTCCGCGAGGCGAGAGAATTATTCATTCGCGGGACGAGAGATCGAAATCTACCCCGAGTGTATCAACTGTTCGAACAAGTACAAGGAAAAGCATTCAGGGCGGACACCGCGGGGCGAAAGGAAATCCAGTACAAGCTTTCGTTCGATATCAATATCATTTAAACCGGCTTTTCCCTCAAAAGTGATCGTGCTTTTCCCTTCCGCGGCGAACTCGCAGACGTAACCGGGTCGCCGCGACGGAGGGCGACGCTGGCACACAAAACTGAAAGATAAACCGTTCCAACAGACAGCCAGAGCGATCCATAATTTAAAACGTCCCTCCGTCCCTCCCTCGCGCGCGCACGAACGCCCGCTAAATTATTAGACTAGAAATAAAGGTGTCACCCGGTATATCTGGCGTGACACGCACTTTTGCGTGCCACATCTGGTTACACCGACGTATTATACTTATAAGCGCGGACGTGAACGCGAATGGACTGTACCGGTGCTCGAGGACATAGTTCAGATTAAAGTGCAGCGACGTGCAGCCGAGGGAACCCGATTCATGCCGTAGGAAGCTTAAACCATTTTCATAACGAGTTCTTAAACGCTACTTTTCTTTCCTTTCGTACGCCACGGCGTCCTTAGCGTCGCACCTTGACCTTACGCACGCTCTCCCGGCATAATTTACGTCGCCGGTTCGATGACCCCTTCTCGCCGACACAGTGGGGCCAAATCCCTAAAAGTTGGCCAAAAGTCGAAAAATAATGTTTCGATCTATGGCATTTAATGTACATAGGGCGATAGAGTAATGTCCAAAGAATATAGTAGCATGTTTAAAATGTGTAAATTATTCATACCTGGGAGGTACAAGTCATTTGAAGTGATCTTCGCACGTATAGTAACGCGATCACTGAACGCAGAAACCGAGCGTCATGTTCAAGCACTCGCCCCCAATATTTTTTTATTGTGGAAAATATATTTTGTAGGGCAACTTAAGGAGGTTCTACCGGTAACAGTTTTAAAATTACGAAAAATCTAAAATTAAGCGTATGAATAGATTTTGATTAAATAATGACTGTGTTAAATTTTGGTGAACTTTCATGGGATGACAGAAAAGTTCTGAAGATTTAAATTTAAATTGTTTTTCGCAAATATCTAAGTTCCCATTGGTCGGACGATATATATGCATAGGATCGAAATTGTAGATTGATAAATTCTCTACAACAATCATTCTTGGTATTTTTTTCCTGCGAGTAACGGTTTTCAAAATAACACGCGACAAAATTTTAAGTTTTCGAACTAAGCCGCGTACATCATTCTTCCGAAAACTTCAAGTTTTTACCGCGTGTTATTTTGAAAACCGCAGCCCACAAGAAAAAAATACCAAGAATGAGTGTTGTAGAGAATTTATCAATCTATGATTTCGATCCGATGCATATATATCGTCCGAGCAATAAGAACTTAGATATTTGGGAAAAACAATTTAAATTGATATCTTCAGAACTTTTCTCTCATCCCATGAAAGTTCACCAAAATTTAACACAGTCATTATTTAATCAAAATCTATTCATACGCTTAATTTTAGATTTTTCGTAATTTTAAAACTGTTACCGTTAGAACCTCCTTAAGCAGATTACAATTATATATTAGAGAAGTCGTAATAAAAATAAATAAAAATACGTTCGAACTATCTTTAATGTACATAAAAAAAACAAATTTTCTCGAACTGCTTCAGAAAAATATAAATAAACCTAGTTGTTTGTTATTGTTGAACAAGCGGATAAATGCATATTATAAGTTCATATTATTATATAACAGAATCCTAAATAAAAAATAACCAATAAGTCCCGCTTCGGTTTCTATGCAGATTTTTATGCAGAAGAGCACCATATTCATAATCAAAGACATATGTTAAAACAATCATATAATACTTAAAAATTTTATGAAATAATTTGTGAAATACTTGTTATTACGAGTATTATAAATATCTGAAGAATAATATTTGAGTACCGAAATATTGCAAAATCGATATATTTAAACTTTGTGACTACATGTAACGTCTGAGAATGCACGTTTAAATATATGTCATACTCGAACATTAATAACTATATTTTGAGTTGTAGCGGTAAGATTTGAAAATTTCAAATTTTTACTTCAGATTTGTAATTGGCGAGCTCGAAAACCCCTATAAGCAAACTTCTGAACAAAAACAATTAGAGGTGGCGTTCAAAATCACTAACTGTGATTTATCACAGTGATCGTAAAATCACGATCACACCTCGTGATTATATAAAATCACGACCGTGATCGCGATTTTTCATATCGAGTGGACTCACCATATAACATCCATATTTCGTGTTCATATCTACGACGCAAAAGTAACTTTTGAATTTAAAAAACACATTTTCAATACAATTTTAAACTAATTACATTGTTACACTTGCACTTTTAAGCATTAATATGAAATAAAGAAATCCATTAAGGAATTATTCCTCCTACTTCCATATGTATTATATTATACTATATACACGTATATTATATTGTACATTAGCGAATTTATGTATATTGATAGTTGTATCTTTCTATATTACATCCCAATATTTAACTTTAATTATAATGACATTAATCGTCATTGAACTGTATTAATTATGAAATTAGAATTTAATATATTGTTAATATTGTCAAATAATATTTATTTACTCCCTTCGTTACATCTCGTATATTTATAATATCGTAGTTCACTTCGAAGGTAGTTCGCAAATTCACGTCATTTTCACAGTCTACTATCCACCAATGAGGAGTGATCACGAAAATCACGATGATTTGGAACGCACGTGATTGAATCACTCGTGATCTAAAAGTAGCAGTTCTAGCCATCACTAAAAACAATACCGTTTTCGACTTTTAGCCAGCTTTTAGGGACTTGGCCCCACTGTGCGACGTGCGTGCCGTGATTCACATGCCGCGACGATTCAATTTCGATCGCGGCAATTTTTTCTAATTATTTATCGCGCGGCCGACTCGATTGAACACTCGAATAATTATTGATCGTAGCCCGCGGCAGCGACGCGTTATCGCGTCGCCACCGAGTTTTACGTAATACCGTGCATGCATATACGTACAGAGAAGGAAAAAAAAAAAAGTTGATCAAAGCTCGGACTCACCGACTAAATGGCCCTGGTAAATGTGCGAGGTATCGAGGTCCTCCGCTTGACCGGACGGGCCCTCGATAATTAAATTATTGCTAAAGGTGGCCAGGTCCCGCTTCAATCGAATGTGGAAGTCCCTTCCGTGCGAGCGAAACTTCAGAGTCACGGAATTGTCGCGGGTAACCGACCTCTTGGCCCTCAGGTGACCTCGGTGGACCTCTTCCGTGGGATAGGAGAGTGGCTCGTAGTGGCGGATGTACTCGTTCAGTCGACGGGCTGCAACAGGGAAAAGCGGAAAAACCGCGCGTTTAAGATCGGTTGTTTAATGACACGGGGTCCCCTCGCGGGGGCGGCGTGCGCTCGCTCTCGTCGAGCGGCGCGGGGAATTACGCGACCCGTTGAATTTTACGAGCCAACATTCGGCGCGGACTTTATTCTTTTCCATTTAGAACTTTCTTCATTACGTAAGATAGCATTCGTCATAGACCAGGGAAGTTCTTGTAACTTGTTAGCGCGTCAACGTACCCTCGTTCGAGACTACCTGTTCATTTTCCTGCCGGGAACTTCGCGAAAGTTATGCATTTATTATGACAAAACTCGGACCGCGTTCCGCGCTAGTCGCCCCCGCATTCGCCTTTTCTATTTTCTCATTAACCGCGTGTACTTTAACGATATCAGCCGGCCGCGAACATTTACGAACGGTCATATTTCCATAATTCTGTTTTTCGAGTAGAAGGAAAATGGAAGGAATTTCTTTGAATTTTATTGAAAATGTCAATGTCGAGCGGGGAATTTTTGTTTAAATTATATTTCGTGTCCGTCAGCGGGTATACGGTCAGGTTAACGAGACAAAGTGTCCCACGGTGGCCGGCCTGGCAACAGTTTCCTCGGCTTGATATCGCTCGTAATTTTCGGGGACACAACATGAATTTATATTAGGTCGGTTTTCCTCGCGATTCCAGCGCGGTCGTGCGCGACAAAAGGAACCGACCGGAGACTTTACCAACTGTAAGATGCCATCTACGCATCCACTGTGCCGGTTTATGTGTCCCCGGAGAGAAACTCGCGTTTTTGAATTTGAACATTTCGAATCGCTAACGCTCCGCCACCGTGGAGATACTATTAAAGAATGGATATTTCGAGAATACAAGTTTACTCCTAAATTATACTAACTAGCTGGTACTAGTAGAAAATTGTATAGAACCTCATTTGTCATAGAGATACGACTTTTGTTTGAAATATTGTTAGCTCGAACGAAGAAGTTTTGCAATAAATAATTTTATTTTTTAATTATTGATGATAGAGAAAAAGTTTTTATACAAAAGTTGTAGGTTTTCACGTCCTCTACAAGAAAGGTTCTATCCATTTTTCTTGTAACTTTAGTATTTAACGATTTAAGTACATTTAATTGGCATTTGATGAATACTGGTAAAATCCGGATGAAACAGCTAACTTTTGGCAGGAAATTTCGTTTTTCCTTAAATACTCCTAAACCATTGGGCTTACGGGAAAATTGCATATGACCTTATTTGTAGCTGACGACTAGAGCTACAACTCCTGTCTGAAGTATTTTTCGCTACAATCATTATTTAACGAGTAATTGACAAAAAACGAGAAAATAGTTTTTTGCAAATCACTCATTAACTATTGATGATAGAAAAAAATGTTTCAGATAAAAGTTGTAGCTTCTGATGGTACCTACAACTTTCGTTTCAAACATTTTTCGCTAGCGGCAACAGGTAAGAAATTATTGGCAAAAATTGAAAATTCCGATGAATTTGAAGGGGTACCCCTTGGAAAATCTCGGAAAAATTGAAAAATTTTTTTTCTCGAAAATTTGAAGAATGCTTCAAATAAAAATTGTAGATATTTCTATTACCTGCAAATTCCATACAGATAACATGATTTTTACATTTAATATGTTGATTAAATTTCGCAGAGAAGCTTCATATTCAAATGTACTCGTATTAAAGTATAAAATATTCCTCGCTGTAAAGAACATATAATACGTGACACTTACGTACACATGTGCATGCACATGTCTTAGCTGTTTCAGATGCATGGGTGCGGAGGTCGATATCGCAAGATATTACAGTGCGATATCAAATGCTCGATCACGTCGTAAATAGAGGAGTTCCCTTTTCCTAGCAAAATTCTCTTTCTTCCATCAAACGTAAGTCTCTCCTTTGAAGCGACTGTATGAAAATCGACGGAATTTTATAGACGCTGAAATCGGCAGCGTTCGTACGACGGGGAGTGGTGGAGCAGGAGGTGGAGCTCGAAATGGGAAACGGGAACGAATATCCGCTGCGCAAATAATTGACTCTCTATTAAATTGTTACAAGCCACGCGTTTTATGCTCGTTAATTTACTCATCGGAGGACAGATCGCAAAAAACGGAATTGTCCGAACGATCAAGTTATTTGACGAACGCGCCCGGCATATAATTAAACGTGATTAATAACGAATGAGCTGATTCCAAAATACGGTGAAATTAAGTTTAATTTGAATTTCAGCATAATATGAATTTAATGTTGCATTTAATGAACAGAATTTTAAAGTATGACATATTATCGGGGAGGTAGGACTTTTTTATATCAAGTCGGAAATAATCGAGCAAATGAATAATATATTAAAACTGAGAGAACAATGTTAAAAGTAGAGTCGAATTTCTAGAAGCGACCGGCGTTTTTCGCCATATTAAATTCGTTCTCCCGAGTACAAAAACAGCTGAAATTTTCCCAATTATTACTTTTCTCTGTGTTATCACGGCACGAATTACGAGCCCATAATTTTATGGGCAAATTGGGTATCCGTGGAACGCAGCGGACGCCCGTATTAGATTAATGAGCGCGAGTTTCATTCATAATTCTATTCTGGACGCAAGTATTGTTTGCGTTTCACGCATCAACTATTATGTAGCGCTACAGGAATTCGATCTAGTAATTCTGAAAGCTGGCGAGCTGCCGTTCCAGTTTTTTGCTCAAGGGGCACAAGGATGGTCGTTAATTCGTAGAAAAGTAAACGGAAACGAAAGTACATGTTGAATAGATCCGAAAGTCCGCGTTTCTATTGCGCACTACAATTGAGGTAATGGCAGAACTGATAAATAATCGCGAATGGTGTTAGAAGATATCGCCTATCGTTTCATGCTGGGGAATAACGACGAGAGATATTCAGTCGATGGCAAGAGATGTTTCATGAATCAACAAGCGTATAACACTGCTTTATTTCATTTATTATTTCATTTATTATTTCATTTATTTTTTCATTTATTATTTCATTTATTATTTCATTTATTTTTTCATTTATTATTTCATTTATTATTTCATTTATTTTTTCATTTATTTTTTCATTTATTATTTCTTTCTATTTTTAATTACAGAATACTGAAATATGAATTTCATTTATCTGTTGTATTTAAATAATATAAAATAGGATTTCCTTCTTTTTCATATTTCCTAATGACGCAAATGGATTCAGGTTGTATGAGCCGTAAAATCTTTGCCAAAAGTTGAAGGCATGTAATAAAAAGCTGTGTCCAATATTCGAAGTAATGAACTTTTAGAAAAAATAATAATTATAGAGGAGTGAGGTTTATAAAATTGTTCGACCTGTCCTTTCCTCGGTCATAAGGAATTTTTAACGCATAATTTCTAATATTCTAACACATAGTTTTGGCAGTTTTTGATTAGACTGTACGTGACTTGCAACTGTCATGTCCTATAATTCTTACTTTTCCACACTTTTTATTATACATCTCAAATAATGTCCTTGAAATTGACGTTATTTCAACTTTAAAATATTATATTAATCATATATTAAGAATTATACAAAATCATAAGATTCTGTCATTGTTGCATTCATATTTTTTCATAAATAAAATCAAAATTCTGTCGTTCTACCTGAGAATTCAATATAATAACTTTTTTAATAAATTCGCAAAGTTTCTAAAATTTTGTACAGTTTTATTAATGTAATATCCAGAAACTATTAAAATTTCAATGCTTTGTCATTATTTTTGTGTAAGGATTCATGCAACCTTAAAGGCAGGAATTATTTTATTTCCAGTAGGACAGACTTGTTTCATTAACTACTGAGAATTCTCATTGAAAGAACGTAACAACAAACAAATCTCGTTGCGCGAACGCGAGTCGGATGCAATCCCATATAAAGTAATAGGGACGACGGGCTTAACGCTACATTAAATCCTGTAAATCTCGTAAGGTTTCGTTGTAGGTGCCGGATTTAACTTTTAATCTGAATGACAGGGGATGCATCAGGATAAACGCGCTACGACAATGGGGGAAAAGAGACGACTGCAATATTCTGAGAGTACGGAGAAACTTGGAGCGATGGGAATAAGAGGCGCGGGAGGAGTAAGAAATGGCTGTCGCGACTTCCAATTTTCCGGAGGACACTTCCCTCCTCGAATTCGGATTTTACGGGAGAGAGTCGAGCAACGAAGTCGAAGGATGAATTGCAGTTATGGATAAAAATGTAGCATCCACGATCTCAACTCCTTATTCGTTTCTCAACATCCTAACTTCATTATATTAAATAAAATACAATATATAATATACATATATATTATAAAGTTGATGCTAGCTTTTCCAAGGATTAAACGGCTACATCGCTAAATTGCGTCCGTTATAAATGCAGAGGTCAATGGAAACAAATAGCTCGGGCGAGTGAATAGAATTACCGAATGAGACCTATAGAAGCGGCTATTCATCCCGCGAAAGCGTTAACATAAAATACCTATTTAGCACAAAAGTGCGGCTGTTCAACGAAATGGGATTCATGCTCAAGGTGACGAAAGAATTGGGGTAACTGGGTCAACGAGCGTGGCATCGCACTCGCCGGCGTGGGCGTACTAAATGGGCCAGTCAGCGCGGCGTTACCTTTAAATTAACGCTATCGTGTAATCCGAACGGGGTAAATTTCCCGTTCCCGTAATTCTAGGATACCGTGCGCAGTTTCGATAACTTAATAATACCGAAGGCACCCGCGCAAACGCCGCGCCGCCGCCGCCGCGACAGGACGCCCTATCAAATTTTCAGCCCGTTTGAATTTCACCGTACGGATGACCACAAACGGACAGAGAACCTGTTTCCGGATTCGGAATAGACAGTGCAGTCCACGACGTGGAATACCAGAAGAAGTATCCGTTCGATTCGGACCGACGGATCGGTCCGAGCGCGACGCGATGTCGCAGCCAGTTTCGGGAGGATCTCGTTCCCAGACATTGCTCCTTCGTCTACAGAGAATAGAATATCCTTTGGCGAGCTCCCGGCGCTTTGAAAAATTTCGGACGCGAAATTCCTTCCTTGATCTTTGAAGGAGATATCGTCGGAACAACAGCTTTCACGAATGGCATTCTCCCCGGGTTGCAGCTTTCTGCATAGTAGGAGATTCATTAAACGTGCCACGATGATTATGTGGATCGCTTTCGAATAGAAACCATACGGCTCTTTCTGTTCTGCGTTTCGTATCAGGGGACCAAGCAAAAATTTTAACTTGCTCTAATTTTGGTGTTATTTATACTTGTTGCTTAGGAATTGATCAGAAACTATTTATATTCAATCGATTAGTATGATTACAGAGGAGGATCTGGGGACAATGTCTGCTCTAATTTTATTCATACTTATTACTTAGGAATTGATCAAAAACTACTTATATTCAATCGATTAGTATGATTATCGGTACAGAGGTGGTTCTGGGGACATTGTTTGCGCTAGTTCACGGGATGTGACGACTCGGTATAATCCCATGATCCGAAACACGTCAGCGGATTAATCATTTCCGGCACGGGAACCGTTTAGGAAAATACTGGGGACCGTATGGNAGCGCGACGCGATGTCGCAGCCAGTTTCGGGAGGATCTCGTTCCCAGACGTTGCTCCTTCGTCTACAGAGAATAGAATATCCTTTGGCGAGCTCCCGGCGCTTTGAAAAATTTCGGACCGCGAAATTCCTTCCTTGATCTTTGAAGGAGATATCGTCGGAACAACCGCTTTCACGAATGGCATTCTCCCTGGGTTGCAGCTTTCTGCATAGTAGGAGATTCATTAAACGTGCCACGATGATTATGTGGATCGCTTTCGAATAGAAACCATACGGCTCTTTCTGTTCTGCGTTTCGTATCAGGGGACCAAGCAAAAATGTTAACTTGCTCTAATTTTGGTGTTATTTATACTTGTTGCTTAGGAATTGATCAGAAACTATTTATATTCAATCGATTAGTATGATTACAGAGGAGGATCTGAGGACAATGTCTGCTCTAATTTTATTCATACTTATTACTTAGGAATTGATCAAAAACTACTTATATTCAATCGATTAGTATGATTATCGGTACAGAGGTGGTTCTGGGGACATTGTTTGCGCTAGTTCACGGGATGTGACGACTCGGTATAATCCCATGATCCGAAACACGTCAGCGGATTAATCATTTCCGGCACGGGAACCGTTTAGGAAAATACTGGGGACCGTATGGGGCGAACCGCGTTGTTCCCCAGATACACAC